>JAUPFM010000186.1:0-52731 GCA_033026295.1 Channa striata
TATTGAATAATTTCTGCACCAAACTCAAATAAAACTGTGTCTGCCTTCTTATTTGGGCTAAATACACTCAGAAGACACTGAAAATAAGCTTGTGGGATGTTTCCTTAAAAGACAGTAACTCCAGCATCCTTTCATGCTCGCAATCGCCTTTTCTCAGCGAGAAAATGTTGTTTTGAAGCCAAGCTTGTATTTAACAATTTCTGCACCAAACTCAAATAAAACTGTGTCTGCCTTCTTATTTAGCCTAAATCCACTCAGCAGAACATATAAACAAGATTGTGGGATGTTTCCTTAAAAGACAGTAAATGCATGTAATTCAAGCATCCTTTTATGCTCGCAATCGCCTTTTCACAGCGAGAAAATGTTGTTTTGAAGCCAAGCTTGTATTTAACAATTTCTTCACAACTCAAATAAAACTGTAACTGCCTTCTTATTTGGCCTAAATACACTCAGGAGAGACTGAAAATAAGCTTGTGGGATGTTTCCTTAAGAAACTGTAACTCCATCATTCTTTTATGCTCGCAATCGCCTTTTCTCAGCGAGAAAATGCTGTTTTGAAGCCAAGCTTGTATTTAACAATTTCTGCACCAAACTCAAATAAAACTGTGTCTGCCTTCTTATTTAGCCTAAATACACTCAGCAGAACAAAAAAACAAGCTTGTGGGATGTTTCCTTAAAAGACAGTAAATGAATGTAATTCAAGCATCCTTTTATGCTCGCAATAGCCTTTTCTCAGCGAGAAAATGTTGTTTTGAAGCCAATCTTGTATTTAACAATTTCTGCACCAAACTCAAATAAAACTGTGTCTGCCTTCTTATTTGGGCTAAATCCACTCAGGAGAGACTGAAAATAAGCTTGTGGGATGTTTCCTTAAAACATAGTAAATGCATGTAATTCAAGCATCCTTTTATGCTCGCAATCGCCTTTTCTCGGTGAGTAAATGCTGTTTTGAAGCCAAGCTTGTATTTACATGTTTCTGAACGACTCAAATAAAACTGTAACTGCCTTCTTATTTGGCCTAAATACACTCAGGAGAGACTAAAAATAAGCTTTTGGGAGGTTTCCTTAAAAGATAGTAAATGCATGTAATTCAAGCATCCTTTTATGCTCGCAATCGCATTTTCTCAGTCAGAAAATGCTGTTTTGAAGCCAAACTTGTATTTAACAATTTCTTAACGACTCAAATAAAACTGTAACTGCCTTCTTATTTGGCCTAAATACACTCAGGAGAGACTGAAAATAAGCTTGTGGGATGTTTCCTTAAAAAACTGTAACTCCATCATTCTTTTATGCTCGCAATCGCCTTTTCTCAGCGAGAAAATGCTGTTTTGAAGCAAGTTTGTATTTAACAATTTCTGCACCAAACTCAAATAAAACTGTGTCTGCCTTCTTATTTGGGCTAAATACACTCAGAAGACACTGAAAATAAGCTTGTGGGATGTTTCCTTAAAGACAGTAACTCCAGCATCCTTTTAATCCCTTCAATCGCCTTTTCTCAGCGAGGAAATGCTGTTTTGAAGCCAAGCTTGTATTTAACAATTTCTGCACTAAACTCCAATAAAACTGCGTCTGCCTTCTTATTTAGCCTAAATACACTCAGCAGAACATTTAAACAAGATTGTGGGATGTTTCCTTAAAAGACAGTAAATGCATGTAATTCAAGAATCCGTTTATGCTTCAATCGCCTTTTCTCAGCGAGAAAATGCTGTTTTGAAGCAAAGCTTGTATTTAACAATTTCTGCAAGACTCATATAAAACTGTAACTGCCTTCTTATTTGGCCTAAATACACTCAGGAGAGACTGAAAATAAGCTTGTGGGATGTTTTCTTTAAAATACAGTAAATGCATGTAATTCAATCATCCGTTTATGCTCGCAATCACCTTTTCTCAGCGAGAAAATGCTGTTTTGAAGCAAAGCTTGTATTGAACAATTTCTGCACCAAACTCAAATAAAACTGTGTCTGCCTTCTTATTTGGGCTAAATACACTCAGAAGACACTGAAAATAAGCTTGTGGGATGTTTCCTTAAAAGACAGTAACTCCAGCATCCTTTCATGCTCGCAATCGCCTTTTCTCAGCGAGGAAATGCTGTTTTGAAGCAAAGCTTGTATTTAACAATTTCTGCACTAAACTCAAATAAAACTGCGTCTGCCTTCTTATTTAGCCTGAATACACTCAGCAGAACATATAAACAAGATTGTGGGATGTTTCCTTAAAAGACAGTAAATGCATGTAATTCAAGCATCCGTTTATGCTCGCAATCGCCTTTTCTCAGCGAGAAAATGCTGTTTTGAAGCAAAGCTTGTATTTAACAATTTCTGCACTAAACTCCAATAAAACTGCGTCTGCCTTCTTATTTAGCCTAAATTCACTCAGCAGAACATATCAACAAGCTTGTGGGATGTTTCCTTAAAAGACAGTAAATGCATGTAATTCAAGCATCCGTTTATGCTCGCAATCGCCTTTTCTCAGCGAGGAAATGCTGTTTTGAAGCCAAGCTTGTATTTAACAATTTCTGCACTAAACTCCAATAAAACTGCGTCTGCCTTCTTATTTAGCCTACATCCACTCAGCAGAACATATAAACAATCTTGTGGGATGTTTCCTTAAAAGACAGTAAATGCATGTAATTCAAGCATCCTTTTATGCTCGCAATCGCCTTTTCTCAGCGAGAAAATGTTGTTTTGAAGCCAAGCTTGTATTTAACAATTTCTGCACCAAACTCAAATAAAACTGTGTCTGCCTTCTTATTTAGCCTAAATACACTCAGCAGAACAAAAAAACAAGCTTGTGGGATGTTTCCTTAAAAGACAGTAAATGCATGTAATTCAAGCATCCGTTAATTCTCGCAATCGCCTTTTCTCAGCAAGAAAATGCTGTTTTGAAGCAAAGCTTGTATTTAACAATTTCTGCACCAAACTCAAATAAAACTGTAACTGCCTTCTTATTTAGCCTAAATACACTCAGGAGAGACCGAAAATAAGCTTGTGGGATGTTTCCTTAAAAAACTGTAACTCCATCATTCTTTTATGCTCGCAATCGCCTTTTCTCAGCGAGAAAATGCTATTTTGAAGCCAATCTTGTATTTAACAATTTCTGCACCAAACTCAAATAAAACTGTGTCTGCCTTCTTATTTGGGCTAAATCCACTCAGGAGAGACTGAAAATAAGCTTGTGGGATGTTTCCTTAAAACATAGTAAATGCATGTAATTCAAGCATCCTTTTATGCTCGCAATCGCCTTTTCTCAGTCAGAAAATGCTGTTTTGAAGCCAAACTTGTATTTAACAATTTCTTAACGACTCAAATAAAACTGTAACTGCCTTCTTATTTGGCCTAAATACACTCAGGAGAGACTGAAAATAAGCTTGTGGGATGTTTCCTTAAAAAACTGTAACTCCATCATTCTTTTATGCTCGCAATCGCCTTTTCTCAGCGAGGAAATGCTGTTCTGAAGCAAAGCTTGTATTTAACAATTTCTGCACTAAACTCAAATAAAACTGCGTCTGCCTTCTTATTTAGCCTAAATACACTCAGGAGAGACTGAAAATAAGCTTGTGCGATGTTTCCTTATAAGACAGTAAATGCATGTAATTCAAGCTTCCTTTTATGCTCGCAATCGCCTTTTCTCAGCGAGAAAATGCTGTTTTGAAGCAAGTTTGTATTTAACAATTTCTGCACCAAACTCAAATAAAACTGCGTCTGCCTTCTTATTTAGCCTAAATTCACTCAGCAGAACATATCAACAAGCTTGTGGGATGTTTCCTTAAAAGACAGTAAATGCATGTAATTCAAGCATCCGTTAATTCTCGCAATCGTCTTTTCTCAGCGAGGAAATAATGTTTTGAAGCAAAGCTTGTATTTAACAATTTCTGCACCAAACTCAAATAAAAGTGTGTCTGCGTTCTTATTTAGCCTAAATACACTCATCAGAACATATAAACAAGCTTGTGGGATGTTTCCTTAAAAGACAGTAAATGCATGTAATTCGAGCATCCGTTTATTCTCGCAATCGCCTTTTCTCAGCAAGAAAATGCTGTTTTGAAGCAAAGCTTGTATTTAACAATTTCTGTACCAAACTCAAATAAAACTGTGTCTGCCTTCTTATTTGGGCTAAATACACTCAGGAGAGACTGAAAATAAGCTTGTGGGATGTTTCCTTAAAAGATAGTAAATGCATGTAATTCAAGCATCCTTTTGTGCTCGCAATCGCCTTTTCTCAGCGAGAAAATGCTGTTTTGAAGCAAAGCTTGTATTGAACAATTTCTGCACCAAACTCAAATAAAGGTGTGTCTGCCTTCTTATTTAGCCTACATCCACTCAGCAGAACATATAAACAATCTTGTGGGATGTTTCCTTAAAAGACAGTAAATGCATGTAATTCAAGCATCCTTTTATGCTCGCAATCGCCTTTTCTCAGCGAGAAAATGTTGTTTTGAAGCAAAGCTTGTATTTAACAATTTCTGCACCAAACTCAAATAAAACTGTGTCTGCCTTCTTATTTGGGCTAAATCCACTCAGGAGAGACTGAAAATAAGCTTGTGGGATGTTTCCTTAAAAGACAGTAAATGCATGTAATTCAAGCATCCTTTTATGCTCGCAATCGCCTTTTCTCAGTGAGAAAATGCTGTTTTGAAGCCAAGCTTGTATTTAAATGTTTCTGAACGACTCAAATAAAACTGTAACTGCCTTCTTATTTGGCCTAAATACACTCAGGAGAGACTAAAAATAAGCTTTTGGGAGGTTTCCTTAAAAGATAGTAAATGCATGTAATTCAAGCATCCTTTTATGCTCGCAATCGCCTTTTCTCAGTCAGAAAATGCTGTTTTGAAGCCAAACTTGTATTTAACAATTTCTTAACGACTCAAATAAAACTGTAACTGCCTTCTTATTTGGCCTAAATACACTCAGGAGAGATGGAAAATAAGCTTGTGGGATGTTTCCTTAAAAAACTGTAACTCCATCATTCTTTTATGCTCGCAATCGCCTTTTCTCAGCGAGGAAATGCTGTTCTGAAGCAAAGCTTGTATTTAACAATTTCTGCACTAAACTCAAATAAAACTGCGTCTGCCTTCTTATTTAGCCTAAAAACACTCAGGAGAGACTGAAAATAAGCTTGTGCGATGTTTCCTTATAAGACAGTAAATGCATGTAATTCAAGCTTCCTTTTATGCTCGCAATCGCCTTTTCTCAGCGAGAAAATGCTGTTTTGAAGCAAGTTTGTATTTAACAATTTCTGCACCAAACTCAAATAAAACTGTGTCTGCCTTCTTATTTGGGCTAAATACACTCAGAAGACACTGAAAATAAGCTTGTGGGATGTTTCCTTAAAAGACAGTAACTCCAGCATCCTTTTATGCTCGCAATCGACTTTTCTCAGCGAGAAAATGCTGTTTTGAAGCCAAGCTTGTATTTAACAATTTCTGCACTAAACTCCAATAAAACTGCGTCTGCCTTCTTATTTAGCCTAAATTCACTCAGCAGAACATATCAACAAGCTTGTGGGATGTTTCCTTAAAAGACAGTAAATGCATGTAATTCAAGCATCCGTTTATGCTCGCAATCGCCTTTTCTCAGCGAGGAAATGCTGTTTTGAAGCAAGGCTTGTATTTAACAATTTCTGCACCAAACTCAAATAAAAGTGTGTCTGCCTTCTTATTTAGCCTAAATACACTCAGCAGAACATATAAACAAGCTTGTGGGATGTTTCCTTAAAAGACAGTAAATGCATGTAATTCAAGCATCCGTTAATTCTCGCAATCGCCTTTTCTCAGCGAGGAAATGCTGTTTTGAAGCAAAGCTTGTATTGAACAATTTCTGCACCAAACTCAAATAAAACTGTGTCTGCCTTCTTATTTGGGCTAAATACACTCAGAAGACACTGAAAATAAGCTTGTGGGATGTTTCCTTAAAAGACAGTAAATGCATGTAATTCAAGCATCCGTTTATGCTCGCAATCGCCGTTTCTCAGCGAGAAAATGCTGTTTTGAAGCCAAGCTTGTATTTAACAATTTCTGCACTAAACTCCAATAAAACGCCGTCTGCCTTCTTATTTAGCCTAAATTCACTCAGCAGAACATATCAACAAGCTTGTGGGATGTTTCCTTAAAAGACAGTAAATGCATGTAATTCAAGCATCCGTTAATTCTCGCAATCGCCTTTTCTCAGCGAGGAAATGCTGTTTTGAAGCAAAGCTTGTATTTAACAATTTCTGCACCAAACTCAAATAAAAGTGTGTCTGCGTTCTTATTTAGCCTAAATACACTCATCAGAACATATAAACAAGCTTGTGGGATGTTTCCTTAAAAGACAGTAAATGCATGTAATTCGAGCATCGGTTTATTCTTGCAATCGCCTTTTCTCAGCAATGAAAATGCTGTTTTGAAGCAAAGCTTGTATTTAACAATTTCTGCACCAAACTCAAATAAAACTGTGTCTGCCTTCTTATTTGGGCTAAATACACTCAGGAGAGACTGAAAATAAGCTTGTGGGATGTTTCCTTAAAAGATAGTAAATGCATGTAATTCAAGCATCCTTTTATGCTCGCAATCGCCTTTTCTCAGCGAGAAAATGCTGTTTTGAAGCAAAGCTTGTATTGAACAATTTCTGCACCAAACTCAAATAAAAGTGTGTCTGCCTTCTTATTTAGCCTACATCCACTCAGCAGAACATATAAACAATCTTGTGGGATGTTTCCTTAAAAGACAGTAAATGCATGTAATTCAAGCATCCTTTTATGCTCGCAATCGCGTTTTCTCAGCGAGAAAATGTTGTTTTGAAGCAAAGCTTGTATTTAACAATTTCTGCACCAAACTCAAATAAAACTGTGTCTGCCTTCTTATTTGGGCTAAATCCACTCAGGAGAGACTGAAAATAAGCTTGTGGGATGTTTCCTTAAAAGATAGTAAATGCATGTAATTCAAGCATCCTTTTATGCTCGCAATCGCCTTTTCTCAGCGAGGAAATGCTGTTTTGAAGCAAAGCTTGTATTTAACAATTTCTGCACTAAACTCCAATAAAACTGCTTCTGCCTTCTTATTTAGCCTAAATACACTCATCAGAACATATAAACAAGCTTGTGGGATGTTTCCTTAAAAGACAGTAAATGCATGTAATTGGAGCATCCGTTTATTCTCGCAATCGCCTTTTCTCAGCAAGAAAATGCTGTTTTGAAGCAAAGCTTGTATTTAACAATTTCTGCACCAAACTCAAATAAAACTGTGTCTGCCTTCTTATTTGGGCTAAATACACTCAGAAGACACTGAAAATAAGCTTGTGGGATGTTTCCTTAAAAGACAGTAACTCCAGCATCCTTTCATGCTCGCAATCGCCTTTTCTCAGCGAGAAAATGTTGTTTTGAAGCCAAGCTTGTATTTAACAATTTCTGCACCAAACTCAAATAAAACTGTGTCTGCCTTCTTATTTGGGCTAAATCCACTCAGGAGAGACTGAAAATAAGCTTGTGGGATGTTTCCTTAAAAAACTGTAACTCCATCATTCTTTTATGCTCGCAATCGCCTTTTCTCAGCGAGGAAATGCTGTTCTGAAAGCAAAGCTTGTATTTAACAATTTCTGCACTAAAGTCAAATAAAACTGCGTCTGCCTTCTTATTTAGCCTAAAAGCACTCAGGAGAGACTGAAAATAAGCTTGTGGGATGTTTCCTTATAAGACAGTAAATGCATGTAATTCAAGCTTCCTTTTATGCTCGCAATCGCCTTTTCTCAGCGAGAAAATGCTGTTTTGAAGCAAGTTTGTATTTAACAATTTCTGCACCAAACTCAAATAAAACTGTGTCTGCCTTCTTATTTGGACTAAATACACTCAGAAGACACTGAAAATAAGCTTGTGGGATGTTTCCTTAAAAGACAGTAACTCCAGCATCCTTTTATGCTCAATCGCCTTTTCTCAGCGAGGAAATGCTGTTTTGAAGCCAAACTTGTATTTAACAATTTCTGCACTAAACTCCAATAAAACTGCGTCTGCCTTCTTATTTAGCCTAAATACACTCAGCAGAACATATAAACAAGATTGTGGGATGTTTCCTTAAAAGACAGTAAATGCATGTAATTCAAGCATCCTTTTATTCTCGCAATCGCCTTTTCTCAGCGAGAAAATGTTGTTTTGAAGCCAATCTTGTATTTAACAATTTCTGCACCAAACTCAAATAAAACTGTGTCTGCCTTCTTATTTGGGCTAAATCCACTCAGGAGAGACTGAAAATAAGCTTGTGGGATGTTTCCTTAAAACATAGTAAATGCATGTAATTCAAGCATCCTTTTATGCTCGCAATCGCCTTTTCTCGGTGAGTAAATGTTGTTTTGAAGCCAAGCTTGTATTTAAATGTTTCTGAACGACTCAAATAAAACTGTAACTGCCTTCTTATTTGGCCTAAATACACTCAGGAGAGACTAAAAATAAGCTTTTGGGAGGTTTCCTTAAAAGATAGTAAATGCATGTAATTCAAGCATCCTTTTATGCTCGCAATCGCCTTTTCTCAGTCAGAAAATGCTGTTTTGAAGCCAAACTTGTATTTAACAATTTCTTAACGACTCAAATAAAACTGTAACTGCCTTCTTATTTGGCCTAAATACACTCAGGAGAGACTGAAAATAAGCTTGTGGGATGTTTCCTTAAAAACTGTAACTCCATCATTCTTTTATGCTCGCAATCGCCTTTTCTCAGCGAGGAAATGCTGTTCTGAAGCAAAGCTTGTATTTAACAATTTCTGCACTAAACTCAAATAAAACTGCGTCTGCCTTCTTATTTAGCCTAAATACACTCAGGAGAGACTGAAAATAAGCTTGTGCGATGTTTCCTTATAAGACAGTAAATGCATGTAATTCAAGCTTCCTTTTATGCTCGCAATCGCCTTTTCTCAGCGAGAAAATGCTGTTTTGAAGCAAGTTTGTATTTAACAATTTCTGCACCAAACTCAAATAAAACAGCGTCTGCCTTCTTATTTAGCCTAAATTCACTCAGCAGAACATATCAACAAGCTTGTGGGATGTTTCCTTAAAAGACAGTAAATGCATGTAATTCAAGCATCCGTTAATTCTCGCAATCGTCTTTTCTCAGCGAGGAAATAATGTTTTGAAGCAAAGCTTGTATTTAACAATTTCTGCACCAAACTCAAATAAAAGTGTGTCTGCGTTCTTATTTAGCCTAAATACACTCATCAGAACATATAAACAAGCTTGTGGGATGTTTCCTTAAAAGACAGTAAATGCATGTAATTCGAGCATCCGTTTATTCTCGCAATCGCCTTTTCTCAGCAAGAAAATGCTGTTTTGAAGCAAAGCTTGTATTTAACAATTTCTGTACCAAACTCAAATAAAACTGTGTCTGCCTTCTTATTTGGGCTAAATACACTCAGGAGAGACTGAAAATAAGCTTGTGGGATGTTTCCTTAAAAGATAGTAAATGCATGTAATTCAAGCATCCTTTTGTGCTCGCAATCGCCTTTTCTCAGCGAGAAAATGCTGTTTTGAAGCAAAGCTTGTATTGAACAATTTCTGCACCAAACTCAAATAAAGGTGTGTCTGCCTTCTTATTTAGCCTACATCCACAGCAGAACATATAAACAATCTTGTGGGATGTTTCCTTAAAAGACAGTAAATGCATGTAATTCAAGCATCCTTTTATGCTCGCAATCGCCTTTTCTCAGCGAGAAAATGTTGTTTTGAAGCAAAGCTTGTATTTAACAATTTCTGCACCAAACTCAAATAAAACTGTGTCTGCCTTCTTATTTGGGCTAAATCCACTCAGGAGAGACTGAAAATAAGCTTGTGGGATGTTTCCTTAAAAGACAGTAAATGCATGTAATTCAAGCATCCTTTTATGCTCGCAATCGCCTTTTCTCAGTGAGAAAATGCTGTTTTGAAGCCAAGCTTGTATTTAAATGTTTCTGAACGACTCAAATAAAACTGTAACTGCCTTCTTATTTGGCCTAAATACACTCAGGAGAGACTAAAAATAAGCTTTTGGGAGGTTTCCTTAAAAGATAGTAAATGCATGTAATTCAAGCATCCTTTTATGCTCGCAATCGCCTTTTCTCAGTCAGAAAATGCTGTTTTGAAGCCAAACTTGTATTTAACAATTTCTTAACGACTCAAATAAAACTGTAACTGCCTTCTTATTTGGCCTAAATACACTCAGGAGAGACTGAAAATAAGCTTGTGGGATGTTTCCTTAAAAACTGTAACTCCATCATTCTTTTATGCTCGCAATCGCCTTTTCTCAGCGAGGAAATGCTGTTCTGAAAGCAAAGCTTGTATTTAACAATTTCTGCACTAAACTCAACTAAAACTGCGTCTGCCTTCTTATTTAGCCTAAATACACTCAGGAAAGACTGAAAATAAGCTTGTGCGATGTTTCCTTATAAGACAGTAAATGCATGTAATTAAAGCTTCCATTTATGCTCGCAATCGCCTTTTCTCAGCGAGAAAATGCTGTTTTGAAGCAAGTTTGTATTTAACAATTTCTGCACCAAACTCAAATAAAACTGTGTCTGCCTTCTTATTTGGGCTAAATACACTCAGGAGAGACTGAAAATAAGCTTGTGGGATGTTTCCTTAAAATACAGTAAATGCATGTAATTCAAGCATCCGTTTATGCTCGCAATTGCCTTTTCTCAGCGAGAAAATGCTGTTTTGAAGCAAAGCTTGTATTGAACAATTTCTGCACCAAACTCAAATAAAACTGTGTCTGCCTTCTTATTTGGGCTAAATACACTCAGAAGACACTGAAAATAAGCTTGTGGGATGTTTCCTTAAAAGACAGTAACTCCAGCATCCTTTCATGCTCGCAATCGCCTTTTCTCAGCGAGGAAATGCTGTTTTGAAGCAAAGCTTGTATTTAACAATTTCTGCACCAAACTCAAATAAAAGTGTGTCTGCCTTCTTATTTAGCCTACATCCACTCAGCAGAACATATAAACAATCTTGTGGGATGTTTCCTTAAAAGACAGTAAATGCATGTAATTCAAGCATCTTTTTATGCTCATAATCGCCTTTTCTCAGCGAGAAAATCTTGTTTTGAAGCCAAGCTTGTATTTAACAATTTCTGCACCAAACTCAAATAAAACTGTGTCTGCCTTCTTATTTGGGCTAAATCCACTCAGGAGAGACTGAAAATAAGCTTGTGGGATGTTTCCTTAAAACATAGTAAATGCATGTAATTCAAGCATCCTTTTATGCTCATAATCGCCTTTTCTCAGTGAGAAAATGCTGTTTTGAAGCCAAGCTTGTATTTAAATGTTTCTGAACGACTCAAATAAAACTGTAACTGCCTTCTTATTTGGCCTAAATACACTCAGGAGAGACTAAAAATAAGCTTTTGGGAGGTTTCCTTAAAAGATAGTAAATGCATGTAATTCAAACATCCTTTTATGCTCGCAATCGCCTTTTCTCAGTCAGAAAATGCTGTTTTGAAGCCAAACTTGTATTTAACAATTTCTTAACGACTCAAATAAAACTGTAACTGCCTTCTTATTTGGCCTAAATACACTCAGGAGAGACTGAAAATAAGCTTGTAGGATGTTTCCTTAAAAACTGTAACTCCATCATTCTTTTATGCTCGCAATCGCCTTTTCTCAGCGAGGAAAGCTGTTCTGAAGCAAAGCTTGTATTTAACAATTTCTGCACTAAACTCAAATAAAACTGCGTCTGCCTTCTTATTTAGCCTAAAAACACTCAGGAGAGACTGAAAAAAAGCTTGTGCGATGTTTCCTTATAAGACAGTAAATGCATGTAATTCAAGCATCCGTTAATTCTCGCAATCGCCTTTTCTCAGCGAGGAAATGCTGTTTTGAAGCAAAGCTTGTATTTAACAATTTCTGCACCAAACTCAAATAAAAGTGTGTCTGCGTTCTTATTTAGCCTAAATACACTCATCAGAACATATAAACAAGCTTGTGGGATGTTTCCTTAAAAGACAGTAAATGCATGTAATTCGAGCATCGGTTTATTCTTGCAATCGCCTTTTCTCAGCAATGAAAATGCTGTTTTGAAGCAAAGCTTGTATTTAACAATTTCTGCACCAAACTCAAATAAAACTGTGTCTGCCTTCTTATTTGGGCTAAATACACTCAGGAGAGACTGAAAATAAGCTTGTGGGATGTTTCCTTAAAAGATAGTAAATGCATGTAATTCAAGCATCCTTTTATGCTCGCAATCGCCTTTTCTCAGCGAGAAAATGCTGTTTTGAAGCAAAGCTTGTATTTAACAATTTCTGCACCAAACTCCAATAAAACTGCGTCTGCCTTCTTATTTAGCCTAAATACACTCATCAGAACATATAAACAAGCTTGTGGGATGTTTCCTTAAAAGACAGTAAATGCATGTAATTGGAGCATCCGTTTATTCTCGCAATCGCCTTTTCTCAGCAAGAAAATGCTGTTTTGAAGCAAAGCTTGTATTTAACAATTTCTGCACCAAACTCAAATAAAACTGTGTCTGCCTTCTTATTTGGCCTAAATACACTCAGGAGAAACTGAAAATAAGCTTGTGGGATGTTTCCTTAAAAGACAGTAAATGCATGTAATTCAAGCATCCGTTTATGCTCGCAATCGCCTTTTCTCAGCGAGAAAATGCTGTTTTGAAGCAAAGCTTGTATTGAACAATTTCTGCACCAAACTCAAATAAAAGTGTGTCTGCCTTCTTATTTAGCCTAAATCCACTCAGCAGAACATATAAACAATCTTGTGGGATGTTTCCTTAAAAGACAGTAAATGCATGTAATTCAAGCATCCTTTTATGCTCGCAATCGCCTTTTCTCAGCGAGAAAATGTTGTTTTGAAGCCAAGCTTGTATTTAACAATTTCTGCACCAAACTCAAATAAAACTGTGTCTGCCTTCTTATTTGGGCTAAATCCACTCAGGAGAGACTGAAAATAAGCTTGTGGGATGTTTCCTTAAAACATAGTAAATGCATGTAATTCAAGCATCCTTTTATGCTCGCAATCGCCTTTTCTCAGTGAGAAAATGCTGTTTTGAAGCCAAGCTTGTATTTAAATGTTTCTGAACGACTCAAATAAAACTGTAACTGCCTTCTTATTTGGCCTAAATACACTCAGGAGAGACTAAAAATAAGCTTTTGGGAGGTTTCCTTAAAAGATAGTAAATGCATGTAATTCAAGCATCCGTTTATGCTCGCAATCGCCTTTTCTCAGTCAGAAAATGCTGTTTTGAAGCCAAACTTGTATTTAACAATTTCTTAACGACTCAAATAAAACTGTAACTGCCTTCTTATTTGGCCTAAATACACTCAGGAGAGACTGAAAATAAGCTTGTGGGATGTTTCCTTAAAAAACTGTAACTCCATCATTCTTTTATGCTCGCAATCGCCTTTTCTCAGCGAGGAAATGCTGTTCTGAAAGCAAAGCTTGTATTTAACAATTTCTGCACTAAACTCAACTAAAACTGCGTCTGCCTTCTTATTTAGCCTAAATACACTCAGGAAAGACTGAAAATAAGCTTGTGCGATGTTTCCTTATAAGACAGTAAATGCATGTAATTAAAGCTTCCATTTATGCTCGCAATCGCCTTTTCTCAGCGAGAAAATGCTGTTTTGAAGCAAGTTTGTATTTAACAATTTCTGCACCAAACTCAAATAAAACTGTGTCTGCCTTCTTATTTGGGCTAAATACACTCAGGAGAGACTGAAAATAAGCTTGTGGGATGTTTCCTTAAAATACAGTAAATGCATGTAATTCAAGCATCCGTTTATGCTCGCAATCGCCTTTTCTCAGCGAGAAAATGCTGTTTTGAAGCAAAGCTTGTATTGAACAATTTCTGCACCAAACTCAAATAAAACTGTGTCTGCCTTCTTATTTGGGCTAAATACACTCAGAAGACACTGAAAATAAGCTTGTGGGATGTTTCCTTAAAAGACAGTAACTCCAGCATCCTTTCATGCTCGCAATCGCCTTTTCTCAGCGAGGAAATGCTGTTTTGAAGCAAAGCTTGTATTTAACAATTTCTGCACCAAACTCAAATAAAAGTGTGTCTGCCTTCTTATTTAGCCTACATCCACTCAGCAGAACATATAAACAATCTTGTGGGATGTTTCCTTAAAAGACAGTAAATGCATGTAATTCAAGCATCTTTTATGCTCGCAATCGCCTTTTCTCAGCGAGAAAATCTTGTTTTGAAGCCAAGCTTGTATTTAACAATTTCTGCACCAAACTCAAATAAAACTGTGTCTGCCTTCTTATTTGGGCTAAATCCACTCAGGAGAGACTGAAAATAAGCTTGTGGGATGTTTCCTTAAAACATAGTAAATGCATGTAATTCAAGCATCCTTTTATGCTCGCAATCGCCTTTTCTCAGTGAGAAAATGCTGTTTTGAAGCCAAGCTTGTATTTAAATGTTTCTGAACGACTCAAATAAAACTGTAACTGCCTTCTTATTTGGCCTAAATACACTCAGGAGAGACTAAAAATAAGCTTTTGGGAGGTTTCCTTAAAAGATAGTAAATGCATGTAATTCAAACATCCTTTTATGCTTCGCAATCGCCTTTTCTCAGTCAGAAAATGCTGTTTTGAAGCCAAACTTGTATTTAACAATTTCTTAACGACTCAAATAAAACTGTAACTGCCTTCTTATTTGGCCTAAATACACTCAGGAGAGACTGAAAATAAGCTTGTAGGATGTTTCCTTAAAAACTGTAACTCCATCATTCTTTTATGCTCGCAATCGCCTTTTCTCAGCGAGGAAAGCTGTTCTGAAGCAAAGCTTGTATTTAACAATTTCTGCACTAAACTCAAATAAAACTGCGTCTGCCTTCTTATTTAGCCTAAAAACACTCAGGAGAGACTGAAAAAAGCTTGTGCGATGTTTCCTTATAAGACAGTAAATGCATGTAATTCAAGCATCCGTTAATTCTCGCAATCGCCTTTTCTCAGCGAGGAAATGCTGTTTTGAAGCAAAGCTTGTATTTAACAATTTCTGCACCAAACTCAAATAAAAGTGTGTCTGCGTTCTTATTTAGCCTAAATACACTCATCAGAACATATAAACAAGCTTGTGGGATGTTTCCTTAAAAGACAGTAAATGCATGTAATTCGAGCATCGGTTTATTCTTGCAATCGCCTTTTCTCAGCAATGAAAATGCTGTTTTGAAGCAAAGCTTGTATTTAACAATTTCTGCACCAAACTCAAATAAAACTGTGTCTGCCTTCTTATTTGGGCTAAATACACTCAGGAGAGACTGAAAATAAGCTTGTGGGATGTTTCCTTAAAAGATAGTAAATGCATGTAATTCAAGCATCCTTTTATGCTCATAATCGCCTTTTCTCAGCGAGAAAATGCTGTTTTGAAGCAAAGCTTGTATTTAACAATTTCTGCACCAAACTCCAATAAAACTGCGTCTGCCTTCTTATTTAGCCTAAATACACTCATCAGAACATATAAACAAGCTTGTGGGATGTTTCCTTAAAAGACAGTAAATGCATGTAATTGGAGCATCCGTTTATTCTCGCAATCGCCTTTTCTCAGCAAGAAAATGCTGTTTTGAAGCAAAGCTTGTATTTAACAATTTCTGCACCAAACTCAAATAAAACTGTGTCTGCCTTCTTATTTGGCCTAAATACACTCAGGAGAAACTGAAAATAAGCTTGTGGGATGTTTCCTTAAAAGACAGTAAATGCATGTAATTCAAGCATCCGTTTATGCTCGCAATCGCCTTTTCTCAGCGAGAAAATGCTGTTTTGAAGCAAAGCTTGTATTGAACAATTTCTGCACCAAACTCAAATAAAAGTGTGTCTGCCTTCTTATTTAGCCTAAATCCACTCAGCAGAACATATAAACAATCTTGTGGGATGTTTCCTTAAAAGACAGTAAATGCATGTAATTCAAGCATCCTTTTATGCTCGTAATCGCCTTTTCTCAGCGAGAAAATGTTGTTTTGAAGCCAAGCTTGTATTTAACAATTTCTGCACCAAACTCAAATAAAACTGTGTCTGCCTTCTTATTTGGGCTAAATCCACTCAGGAGAGACTGAAAATAAGCTTGTGGGATGTTTCCTTAAAACATAGTAAATGCATGTAATTCAAGCATCCTTTTATGCTCATAATCGCCTTTTCTCAGTGAGAAAATGCTGTTTTGAAGCCAAGCTTGTATTTAAATGTTTCTGAACGACTCAAATAAAACTGTAACTGCCTTCTTATTTGGCCTAAATACACTCAGGAGAGACTAAAAATAAGCTTTTGGGAGGTTTCCTTAAAAGATAGTAAATGCATGTAATTCAAGCATCCGTTTATGCTCGCAATCGCCTTTTCTCAGTCAGAAAATGCTGTTTTGAAGCCAAACTTGTATTTAACAATTTCTTAACGACTCAAATAAAACTGTAACTGCCTTCTTATTTGGCCTAAATACACTCAGGAGAGACTGAAAATAAGCTTGTGGGATGTTTCCTTAAAAACTGTAACTCCATCATTCTTTTATGCTCGCAATCGCCTTTTCTCAGCGAGGAAATGCTGTTCTGAAAGCAAAGCTTGTATTTAACAATTTCTGCACTAAACTCAACTAAAACTGCGTCTGCCTTCTTATTTAGCCTAAATACACTCAGGAAAGACTGAAAATAAGCTTGTGCGATGTTTCCTTATAAGACAGTAAATGCATGTAATTAAAGCTTCCATTTATGCTCATAATCGCCTTTTCTCAGCGAGAAAATGCTGTTTTGAAGCAAGTTTGTATTTAACAATTTCTGCACCAAACTCAAATAAAACTGTGTCTGCCTTCTTATTTGGGCTAAATACACTCAGGAGAGACTGAAAATAAGCTTGTGGGATGTTTCCTTAAAATACAGTAAATGCATGTAATTCAAGCATCCGTTTATGCTCAATCGCCTTTTCTCAGCGAGAAAATGCTGTTTTGAAGCAAAGCTTGTATTGAACAATTTCTGCACCAAACTCAAATAAAACTGTGTCTGCCTTCTTATTTGGGCTAAATACACTCAGAAGACACTGAAAATAAGCTTGTGGGATGTTTCCTTAAAAGACAGTAACTCCAGCATCCTTTCATGCTCGCAATCGCCTTTTCTCAGCGAGGAAATGCTGTTTTGAAGCAAAGCTTGTATTTAACAATTTCTGCACCAAACTCAAATAAAAGTGTGTCTGCCTTCTTATTTAGCCTACATCCACTCAGCAGAACATATAAACAATCTTGTGGGATGTTTCCTTAAAAGACAGTAAATGCATGTAATTCAAGCATCTTTTTATGCTCATAATCGCCTTTTCTCAGCGAGAAAATCTTGTTTTGAAGCCAAGCTTGTATTTAACAATTTCTGCACCAAACTCAAATAAAACTGTGTCTGCCTTCTTATTTGGGCTAAATCCACTCAGGAGAGACTGAAAATAAGCTTGTGGGATGTTTCCTTAAAACATAGTAAATGCATGTAATTCAAGCATCCTTTTATGCTCGCAATCGCCTTTTCTCAGTGAGAAAATGCTGTTTTGAAGCCAAGCTTGTATTTAAATGTTTCTGAACGACTCAAATAAAACTGTAACTGCCTTCTTATTTGGCCTAAATACACTCAGGAGAGACTAAAAATAAGCTTTTGGGAGGTTTCCTTAAAAGATAGTAAATGCATGTAATTCAAACATCCTTTTATGCTCGCAATCGCCTTTTCTCAGTCAGAAAATGCTGTTTTGAAGCCAAACTTGTATTTAACAATTTCTTAACGACTCAAATAAAACTGTAACTGCCTTCTTATTTGGCCTAAATACACTCAGGAGAGACTGAAAATAAGCTTGTAGGATGTTTCCTTAAAAACTGTAACTCCATCATTCTTTTATGCTCGCAATCGCCTTTTCTCAGCGAGAAAGCTGTTCTGAAGCAAAGCTTGTATTTAACAATTTCTGCACTAAACTCAAATAAAACTGCGTCTGCCTTCTTATTTGGCCTAAATACACTCAGGAGAGACTAAAAATAAGCTTGTGCGATGTTTCCTTATAAGACAGTAAATGCATGTAATTCAAGCATCCTTTTATGCTCATAATCGCCTTTTCTCAGCGAGAAAATGCTGTTTTGAAGCAAGTTTGTATTTAACAATTTCTGCACCAAACTCAAAAAAATTGTGTCTGCCTTCTTATTTGGGCTAAATACACTCAGAAGACACTGAAAATAAGCTTGTGGGATGTTTCCTTAAAAGACAGCAACTCCAGCATCCTTTTATGCTCGCAATCGCCTTTTCTCAGCGAGGAAATGCTGTTTTGAAGCAAGTTTGTATTTAACAATTTCTGCACCAAACTCAAATAAAACTGTGTCTGCCTTCTTATTTGGGCTAAATACACTCAGAAGACACTGAAAATAAGCTTGTGGGATGTTTCCTTAAAAGACAGTAACTCCAGCATCCTTTTATGCTCGCAATCGCCTTTTCTCAGCGAGAAAATGCTGTTTTGAAACAAAGCTTGTATTTAACAATTTCTGCACGACTCAAATAAAACTGTAACTGCCTTCTTATTTGGCCTAAATACACTCAGGAGAAACTGAAAATAAGCTTGTGGGATGTTTCCTTAAAATACAGTAAATGCATGTAATTCAAGCATCCGTTTTATGCTCGTAATCGCCTTTTCTCAGCGAGAAAATGCTGTTTTGAAGCAAAGTTTGTATTTAACAATTTCTGGGCTTATTCTCGTTAATTCTCGCAATCGCCTTTTCTCAGCGAGGAAATGCTGTTTTGAAGCAAAGTTTGTATTTAACAATTTCTGCACCAAACTCAAATAAAACTGTGTCTGCCTTCTTATTTAGCCTAAATACACTCAGCAGAACAAAAAAACAAGCTTGTGGGATGTTTCCTTAAAAGACAGTAAATGCATGTAATTCAAGCATCCGTTTATGCTCGCAATCGCCGTTTCTCAGCGAGAAAATGCTGTTTTGAAGCCAAGCTTGTATTTAACAATTTCTGCACTAAACTCCAATAAAACGCCGTCTGCCTTCTTATTTAGCCTAAATTCACTCAGCAGAACATATCAACAAGCTTGTGGGATGTTTCCTTAAAAGACAGTAAATGCATGTAATTCAAGCATCCGTTAATTCTCGCAATCGCCTTTTCTCAGCGAGGAAATGCTGTTTTGAAGCAAAGCTTGTATTTAACAATTTCTGCACCAAACTCAAATAAAAGTGTGTCTGCGTTCTTATTTAGCCTAAATACACTCATCAGAACATATAAACAAGCTTGTGGGATGTTTCCTTAAAAGACAGTAAATGCATGTAATTCGAGCATCGGTTTATTCTTGCAATCGCCTTTTCTCAGCAATGAAAATGCTGTTTTGAAGCAAAGCTTGTATTTAACAATTTCTGCACCAAACTCAAATAAAACTGTGTCTGCCTTCTTATTTGGGCTAAATACACTCAGGAGAGACTGAAAATAAGCTTGTGGGATGTTTCCTTAAAAGATAGTAAATGCATGTAATTCAAGCATCCTTTTATGCTCGCAATCGCCTTTTCTCAGCGAGAAAATGCTGTTTTGAAGCAAAGCTTGTATTGAACAATTTCTGCACCAAACTCAAATAAAAGTGTGTCTGCCTTCTTATTTAGCCTACATCCACTCAGCAGAACATATAAACAATCTTGTGGGATGTTTCCTTAAAAGACAGTAAATGCATGTAATTCAAGCATCCTTTTATGCTCGTAATCGCGTTTTCTCAGCGAGAAAATGTTGTTTTGAAGCAAAGCTTGTATTTAACAATTTCTGCACCAAACTCAAATAAAACTGTGTCTGCCTTCTTATTTGGGCTAAATCCACTCAGGAGAGACTGAAAATAAGCTTGTGGGATGTTTCCTTAAAAGATAGTAAATGCATGTAATTCAAGCATCCTTTTATGCTCGCAATCGCCTTTTCTCAGCGAGGAAATGCTGTTTTGAAGCAAAGCTTGTATTTAACAATTTCTGCACTAAACTCCAATAAAACTGCTTCTGCCTTCTTATTTAGCCTAAATACACTCATCAGAACATATAAACAAGCTTGTGGGATGTTTCCTTAAAAGACAGTAAATGCATGTAATTGGAGCATCCGTTTATTCTCGCAATCGCCTTTTCTCAGCAAGAAAATGCTGTTTTGAAGCAAAGCTTGTATTTAACAATTTCTGCACCAAACTCAAATAAAACTGTGTCTGCCTTCTTATTTGGGCTAAATACACTCAGAAGACACTGAAAATAAGCTTGTGGGATGTTTCCTTAAAAGACAGTAACTCCAGCATCCTTTCATGCTCGCAATCGCCTTTTCTCAGCGAGAAAATGTTGTTTTGAAGCCAAGCTTGTATTTAACAATTTCTGCACCAAACTCAAATAAAACTGTGTCTGCCTTCTTATTTGGGCTAAATCCACTCAGGAGAGACTGAAAATAAGCTTGTGGGATGTTTCCTTAAAAAACTGTAACTCCATCATTCTTTTATGCTCGCAATCGCCTTTTCTCAGCGAGGAAATGCTGTTCTGAAAGCAAAGCTTGTATTTAACAATTTCTGCACTAAAGTCAAATAAAACTGCGTCTGCCTTCTTATTTAGCCTAAAAGCACTCAGGAGAGACTGAAAATAAGCTTGTGGGATGTTTCCTTATAAGACAGTAAATGCATGTAATTCAAGCTTCCTTTTATGCTGCAATCGCCTTTTCTCAGCGAGAAAATGCTGTTTTGAAGCAAGTTTGTATTTAACAATTTCTGCACCAAACTCAAATAAAACTGTGTCTGCCTTCTTATTTGGACTAAATACACTCAGAAGACACTGAAAATAAGCTTGTGGGATGTTTCCTTAAAAGACAGTAACTCCAGCATCCTTTTATGCTCGCAATCGCCTTTTCTCAGCGAGGAAATGCTGTTTTGAAGCCAAACTTGTATTTAACAATTTCTGCACTAAACTCCAATAAAACTGCGTCTGCCTTCTTATTTAGCCTAAATACACTCAGCAGAACATATAAACAAGATTGTGGGATGTTTCCTTAAAAGACAGTAAATGCATGTAATTCAAGCATCCTTTTATTCTCGCAATCGCCTTTTCTCAGCGAGAAAATGTTGTTTTGAAGCCAATCTTGTATTTAACAATTTCTGCACCAAACTCAAATAAAACTGTGTCTGCCTTCTTATTTGGGCTAAATCCACTCAGGAGAGACTGAAAATAAGCTTGTGGGATGTTTCCTTAAAACATAGTAAATGCATGTAATTCAAGCATCCTTTTATGCTCGCAATCGCCTTTTCTCGGTGAGTAAATGTTGTTTTGAAGCCAAGCTTGTATTTAAATGTTTCTGAACGACTCAAATAAAACTGTAACTGCCTTCTTATTTGGCCTAAATACACTCAGGAGAGACTAAAAATAAGCTTTTGGGAGGTTTCCTTAAAAGATAGTAAATGCATGTAATTCAAGCATCCTTTTATGCTCATAATCGCCTTTTCTCAGTCAGAAAATGCTGTTTTGAAGCCAAACTTGTATTTAACAATTTCTTAACGACTCAAATAAAACTGTAACTGCCTTCTTATTTGGCCTAAATACACTCAGGAGAGACTGAAAATAAGCTTGTGGGATGTTTCCTTAAAAACTGTAACTCCATCATTCTTTTATGCTCGCAATCGCCTTTTCTCAGCGAGGAAATGCTGTTCTGAAGCAAAGCTTGTATTTAACAATTTCTGCACTAAACTCAAATAAAACTGCGTCTGCCTTCTTATTTAGCCTAAATACACTCAGGAGAGACTGAAAATAAGCTTGTGCGATGTTTCCTTATAAGACAGTAAATGCATGTAATTCAAGCTTCCTTTTATGCTCATAATCGCCTTTTCTCAGCGAGAAAATGCTGTTTTGAAGCAAGTTTGTATTTAACAATTTCTGCACCAAACTCAAATAAAACAGCGTCTGCCTTCTTATTTAGCCTAAATTCACTCAGCAGAACATATCAACAAGCTTGTGGGATGTTTCCTTAAAAGACAGTAAATGCATGTAATTCAAGCATCCGTTAATTCTCGCAATCGTCTTTTCTCAGCGAGGAAATAATGTTTTGAAGCAAAGCTTGTATTTAACAATTTCTGCACCAAACTCAAATAAAAGTGTGTCTGCGTTCTTATTTAGCCTAAATACACTCATCAGAACATATAAACAAGCTTGTGGGATGTTTCCTTAAAAGACAGTAAATGCATGTAATTCGAGCATCCGTTTATTCTCGCAATCGCCTTTTCTCAGCAAGAAAATGCTGTTTTGAAGCAAAGCTTGTATTTAACAATTTCTGTACCAAACTCAAATAAAACTGTGTCTGCCTTCTTATTTGGGCTAAATACACTCAGGAGAGACTGAAAATAAGCTTGTGGGATGTTTCCTTAAAAGATAGTAAATGCATGTAATTCAAGCATCCTTTTGTGCTCAGTAATCGCCTTTTCTCAGCGAGAAAATGCTGTTTTGAAGCAAAGCTTGTATTGAACAATTTCTGCACCAAACTCAAATAAAGGTGTGTCTGCCTTCTTATTTAGCCTACATCCACAGCAGAACATATAAACAATCTTGTGGGATGTTTCCTTAAAAGACAGTAAATGCATGTAATTCAAGCATCCTTTTATGCTCGCAATCGCCTTTTCTCAGCGAGAAAATGTTGTTTTGAAGCAAAGCTTGTATTTAACAATTTCTGCACCAAACTCAAATAAAACTGTGTCTGCCTTCTTATTTGGGCTAAATCCACTCAGGAGAGACTGAAAATAAGCTTGTGGGATGTTTCCTTAAAAGACAGTAAATGCATGTAATTCAAGCATCCTTTTATGCTCTAATCGCCTTTTCTCAGTGAGAAAATGCTGTTTTGAAGCCAAGCTTGTATTTAAATGTTTCTGAACGACTCAAATAAAACTGTAACTGCCTTCTTATTTGGCCTAAATACACTCAGGAGAGACTAAAAATAAGCTTTTGGGAGGTTTCCTTAAAAGATAGTAAATGCATGTAATTCAAGCATCCTTTTATGCTCGCAATCGCCTTTTCTCAGTCAGAAAATGCTGTTTTGAAGCCAAACTTGTATTTAACAATTTCTTAACGACTCAAATAAAACTGTAACTGCCTTCTTATTTGGCCTAAATACACTCAGGAGAGACTGAAAATAAGCTTGTGGGATGTTTCCTTAAAAACTGTAACTCCATCATTCTTTTATGCTCGCAATCGCCTTTTCTCAGCGAGGAAATGCTGTTCTGAAAGCAAAGCTTGTATTTAACAATTTCTGCACTAAACTCAACTAAAACTGCGTCTGCCTTCTTATTTAGCCTAAATACACTCAGGAAAGACTGAAAATAAGCTTGTGCGATGTTTCCTTATAAGACAGTAAATGCATGTAATTAAAGCTTCCATTTATGCTCTTAATCGCCTTTTCTCAGCGAGAAAATGCTGTTTTGAAGCAAGTTTGTATTTAACAATTTCTGCACCAAACTCAAATAAAACTGTGTCTGCCTTCTTATTTGGGCTAAATACACTCAGGAGAGACTGAAAATAAGCTTGTGGGATGTTTCCTTAAAATACAGTAAATGCATGTAATTCAAGCATCCGTTTATGCTCGCAATTGCCTTTTCTCAGCGAGAAAATGCTGTTTTGAAGCAAAGCTTGTATTGAACAATTTCTGCACCAAACTCAAATAAAACTGTGTCTGCCTTCTTATTTGGGCTAAATACACTCAGAAGACACTGAAAATAAGCTTGTGGGATGTTTCCTTAAAAGACAGTAACTCCAGCATCCTTTCATGCTCGCAATCGCCTTTTCTCAGCGAGGAAATGCTGTTTTGAAGCAAAGCTTGTATTTAACAATTTCTGCACCAAACTCAAATAAAAGTGTGTCTGCCTTCTTATTTAGCCTACATCCACTCAGCAGAACATATAAACAATCTTGTGGGATGTTTCCTTAAAAGACAGTAAATGCATGTAATTCAAGCATCTTTTATGCTCGCAATCGCCTTTTCTCAGCGAGAAAATCTTGTTTTGAAGCCAAGCTTGTATTTAACAATTTCTGCACCAAACTCAAATAAAACTGTGTCTGCCTTCTTATTTGGGCTAAATCCACTCAGGAGAGACTGAAAATAAGCTTGTGGGATGTTTCCTTAAAACATAGTAAATGCATGTAATTCAAGCATCCTTTTATGCTGCAATCGCCTTTTCTCAGTGAGAAAATGCTGTTTTGAAGCCAAGCTTGTATTTAAATGTTTCTGAACGACTCAAATAAAACTGTAACTGCCTTCTTATTTGGCCTAAATACACTCAGGAGAGACTAAAAATAAGCTTTTGGGAGGTTTCCTTAAAAGATAGTAAATGCATGTAATTCAAACATCCTTTTATGCTCGCAATCGCCTTTTCTCAGTCAGAAAATGCTGTTTTGAAGCCAAACTTGTATTTAACAATTTCTTAACGACTCAAATAAAACTGTAACTGCCTTCTTATTTGGCCTAAATACACTCAGGAGAGACTGAAAATAAGCTTGTAGGATGTTTCCTTAAAAACTGTAACTCCATCATTCTTTTATGCTCGCAATCGCCTTTTCTCAGCGAGGAAAGCTGTTCTGAAGCAAAGCTTGTATTTAACAATTTCTGCACTAAACTCAAATAAAACTGCGTCTGCCTTCTTATTTAGCCTAAAAACACTCAGGAGAGACTGAAAAAAAGCTTGTGCGATGTTTCCTTATAAGACAGTAAATGCATGTAATTCAAGCATCCGTTAATTCTCGCAATCGCCTTTTCTCAGCGAGGAAATGCTGTTTTGAAGCAAAGCTTGTATTTAACAATTTCTGCACCAAACTCAAATAAAAGTGTGTCTGCGTTCTTATTTAGCCTAAATACACTCATCAGAACATATAAACAAGCTTGTGGGATGTTTCCTTAAAAGACAGTAAATGCATGTAATTCGAGCATCGGTTTATTCTTGCAATCGCCTTTTCTCAGCAATGAAAATGCTGTTTTGAAGCAAAGCTTGTATTTAACAATTTCTGCACCAAACTCAAATAAAACTGTGTCTGCCTTCTTATTTGGGCTAAATACACTCAGGAGAGACTGAAAATAAGCTTGTGGGATGTTTCCTTAAAAGATAGTAAATGCATGTAATTCAAGCATCCTTTTATGCTTTCGCAATCGCCTTTTCTCAGCGAGAAAATGCTGTTTTGAAGCAAAGCTTGTATTTAACAATTTCTGCACCAAACTCCAATAAAACTGCGTCTGCCTTCTTATTTAGCCTAAATACACTCATCAGAACATATAAACAAGCTTGTGGGATGTTTCCTTAAAAGACAGTAAATGCATGTAATTGGAGCATCCGTTTATTCTCGCAATCGCCTTTTCTCAGCAAGAAAATGCTGTTTTGAAGCAAAGCTTGTATTTAACAATTTCTGCACCAAACTCAAATAAAACTGTGTCTGCCTTCTTATTTGGCCTAAATACACTCAGGAGAAACTGAAAATAAGCTTGTGGGATGTTTCCTTAAAAGACAGTAAATGCATGTAATTCAAGCATCCGTTTATGCTTTCAATCGCCTTTTCTCAGCGAGAAAATGCTGTTTTGAAGCAAAGCTTGTATTGAACAATTTCTGCACCAAACTCAAATAAAAGTGTGTCTGCCTTCTTATTTAGCCTAAATCCACTCAGCAGAACATATAAACAATCTTGTGGGATGTTTCCTTAAAAGACAGTAAATGCATGTAATTCAAGCATCCTTTTATGCTCGCTTAATCGCCTTTTCTCAGCGAGAAAATGTTGTTTTGAAGCCAAGCTTGTATTTAACAATTTCTGCACCAAACTCAAATAAAACTGTGTCTGCCTTCTTATTTGGGCTAAATCCACTCAGGAGAGACTGAAAATAAGCTTGTGGGATGTTTCCTTAAAACATAGTAAATGCATGTAATTCAAGCATCCTTTTATGCTCATAATCGCCTTTTCTCAGTGAGAAAATGCTGTTTTGAAGCCAAGCTTGTATTTAAATGTTTCTGAACGACTCAAATAAAACTGTAACTGCCTTCTTATTTGGCCTAAATACACTCAGGAGAGACTAAAAATAAGCTTTTGGGAGGTTTCCTTAAAAGATAGTAAATGCATGTAATTCAAGCATCCGTTTATGCTCGCAATCGCCTTTTCTCAGTCAGAAAATGCTGTTTTGAAGCCAAACTTGTATTTAACAATTTCTTAACGACTCAAATAAAACTGTAACTGCCTTCTTATTTGGCCTAAATACACTCAGGAGAGACTGAAAATAAGCTTGTGGGATGTTTCCTTAAAAACTGTAACTCCATCATTCTTTTATGCTCGCAATCGCCTTTTCTCAGCGAGGAAATGCTGTTCTGAAAGCAAAGCTTGTATTTAACAATTTCTGCACTAAACTCAACTAAAACTGCGTCTGCCTTCTTATTTAGCCTAAATACACTCAGGAAAGACTGAAAATAAGCTTGTGCGATGTTTCCTTATAAGACAGTAAATGCATGTAATTAAAGCTTCCATTTATGCTCTTAATCGCCTTTTCTCAGCGAGAAAATGCTGTTTTGAAGCAAGTTTGTATTTAACAATTTCTGCACCAAACTCAAATAAAACTGTGTCTGCCTTCTTATTTGGGCTAAATACACTCAGGAGAGACTGAAAATAAGCTTGTGGGATGTTTCCTTAAAATACAGTAAATGCATGTAATTCAAGCATCCGTTTATGCTCGCAATCGCCTTTTCTCAGCGAGAAAATGCTGTTTTGAAGCAAAGCTTGTATTGAACAATTTCTGCACCAAACTCAAATAAAACTGTGTCTGCCTTCTTATTTGGGCTAAATACACTCAGAAGACACTGAAAATAAGCTTGTGGGATGTTTCCTTAAAAGACAGTAACTCCAGCATCCTTTCATGCTCGCAATCGCCTTTTCTCAGCGAGGAAATGCTGTTTTGAAGCAAAGCTTGTATTTAACAATTTCTGCACCAAACTCAAATAAAAGTGTGTCTGCCTTCTTATTTAGCCTACATCCACTCAGCAGAACATATAAACAATCTTGTGGGATGTTTCCTTAAAAGACAGTAAATGCATGTAATTCAAGCATCTTTTATGCTCATAATCGCCTTTTCTCAGCGAGAAAATCTTGTTTTGAAGCCAAGCTTGTATTTAACAATTTCTGCACCAAACTCAAATAAAACTGTGTCTGCCTTCTTATTTGGGCTAAATCCACTCAGGAGAGACTGAAAATAAGCTTGTGGGATGTTTCCTTAAAACATAGTAAATGCATGTAATTCAAGCATCCTTTTATGCTCGCAATCGCCTTTTCTCAGTGAGAAAATGCTGTTTTGAAGCCAAGCTTGTATTTAAATGTTTCTGAACGACTCAAATAAAACTGTAACTGCCTTCTTATTTGGCCTAAATACACTCAGGAGAGACTAAAAATAAGCTTTTGGGAGGTTTCCTTAAAAGATAGTAAATGCATGTAATTCAAACATCCTTTTATGCTCGCAATCGCCTTTTCTCAGTCAGAAAATGCTGTTTTGAAGCCAAACTTGTATTTAACAATTTCTTAACGACTCAAATAAAACTGTAACTGCCTTCTTATTTGGCCTAAATACACTCAGGAGAGACTGAAAATAAGCTTGTAGGATGTTTCCTTAAAAACTGTAACTCCATCATTCTTTTATGCTCTAATCGCCTTTTCTCAGCGAGGAAAGCTGTTCTGAAGCAAAGCTTGTATTTAACAATTTCTGCACTAAACTCAAATAAAACTGCGTCTGCCTTCTTATTTAGCCTAAAAACACTCAGGAGAGACTGAAAAAAGCTTGCGATGTTTCCTTATAAGACAGTAAATGCATGTAATTCAAGCATCCGTTAATTCTCGCTTAATCGCCTTTTCTCAGCGAGGAAATGCTGTTTTGAAGCAAAGCTTGTATTTAACAATTTCTGCACCAAACTCAAATAAAAGTGTGTCTGCGTTCTTATTTAGCCTAAATACACTCATCAGAACATATAAACAAGCTTGTGGGATGTTTCCTTAAAAGACAGTAAATGCATGTAATTCGAGCATCGGTTTATTCTTGCAATCGCCTTTTCTCAGCAATGAAAATGCTGTTTTGAAGCAAAGCTTGTATTTAACAATTTCTGCACCAAACTCAAATAAAACTGTGTCTGCCTTCTTATTTGGGCTAAATACACTCAGGAGAGACTGAAAATAAGCTTGTGGGATGTTTCCTTAAAAGATAGTAAATGCATGTAATTCAAGCATCCTTTTATGCTCGCAATCGCCTTTTCTCAGCGAGAAAATGCTGTTTTGAAGCAAAGCTTGTATTTAACAATTTCTGCACCAAACTCCAATAAAACTGCGTCTGCCTTCTTATTTAGCCTAAATACACTCATCAGAACATATAAACAAGCTTGTGGGATGTTTCCTTAAAAGACAGTAAATGCATGTAATTGGAGCATCCGTTTATTCTCGCAATCGCCTTTTCTCAGCAAGAAAATGCTGTTTTGAAGCAAAGCTTGTATTTAACAATTTCTGCACCAAACTCAAATAAAACTGTGTCTGCCTTCTTATTTGGCCTAAATACACTCAGGAGAAACTGAAAATAAGCTTGTGGGATGTTTCCTTAAAAGACAGTAAATGCATGTAATTCAAGCATCCGTTTATGCTCAATCGCCTTTTCTCAGCGAGAAAATGCTGTTTTGAAGCAAAGCTTGTATTGAACAATTTCTGCACCAAACTCAAATAAAAGTGTGTCTGCCTTCTTATTTAGCCTAAATCCACTCAGCAGAACATATAAACAATCTTGTGGGATGTTTCCTTAAAAGACAGTAAATGCATGTAATTCAAGCATCCTTTTATGCTCGTAATCGCCTTTTCTCAGCGAGAAAATGTTGTTTTGAAGCCAAGCTTGTATTTAACAATTTCTGCACCAAACTCAAATAAAACTGTGTCTGCCTTCTTATTTGGGCTAAATCCACTCAGGAGAGACTGAAAATAAGCTTGTGGATGTTTCCTTAAAACATAGTAAATGCATGTAATTCAAGCATCCTTTTATGCTCACTTAATCGCCTTTTCTCAGTGAGAAAATGCTGTTTTGAAGCCAAGCTTGTATTTAAATGTTTCTGAACGACTCAAATAAAACTGTAACTGCCTTCTTATTTGGCCTAAATACACTCAGGAGAGACTAAAAATAAGCTTTTGGGAGGTTTCCTTAAAAGATAGTAAATGCATGTAATTCAAGCATCCGTTTATGCTCGCAATCGCCTTTTCTCAGTCAGAAAATGCTGTTTTGAAGCCAAACTTGTATTTAACAATTTCTTAACGACTCAAATAAAACTGTAACTGCCTTCTTATTTGGCCTAAATACACTCAGGAGAGACTGAAAATAAGCTTGTGGGATGTTTCCTTAAAAACTGTAACTCCATCATTCTTTTATGCTCGCAATCGCCTTTTCTCAGCGAGGAAATGCTGTTCTGAAAGCAAAGCTTGTATTTAACAATTTCTGCACTAAACTCAACTAAAACTGCGTCTGCCTTCTTATTTAGCCTAAATACACTCAGGAAAGACTGAAAATAAGCTTGTGCGATGTTTCCTTATAAGACAGTAAATGCATGTAATTAAAGCTTCCATTTATGCTCTTAATCGCCTTTTCTCAGCGAGAAAATGCTGTTTTGAAGCAAGTTTGTATTTAACAATTTCTGCACCAAACTCAAATAAAACTGTGTCTGCCTTCTTATTTGGGCTAAATACACTCAGGAGAGACTGAAAATAAGCTTGTGGGATGTTTCCTTAAAATACAGTAAATGCATGTAATTCAAGCATCCGTTTATGCTCGCAATCGCCTTTTCTCAGCGAGAAAATGCTGTTTTGAAGCAAAGCTTGTATTGAACAATTTCTGCACCAAACTCAAATAAAACTGTGTCTGCCTTCTTATTTGGGCTAAATACACTCAGAAGACACTGAAAATAAGCTTGTGGGATGTTTCCTTAAAAGACAGTAACTCCAGCATCCTTTCATGCTCGCAATCGCCTTTTCTCAGCGAGGAAATGCTGTTTTGAAGCAAAGCTTGTATTTAACAATTTCTGCACCAAACTCAAATAAAAGTGTGTCTGCCTTCTTATTTAGCCTACATCCACTCAGCAGAACATATAAACAATCTTGTGGGATGTTTCCTTAAAAGACAGTAAATGCATGTAATTCAAGCATCTTTTATGCTCTTGAATCGCCTTTTCTCAGCGAGAAAATCTTGTTTTGAAGCCAAGCTTGTATTTAACAATTTCTGCACCAAACTCAAATAAAACTGTGTCTGCCTTCTTATTTGGGCTAAATCCACTCAGGAGAGACTGAAAATAAGCTTGTGGGATGTTTCCTTAAAACATAGTAAATGCATGTAATTCAAGCATCCTTTTATGCTGTAATCGCCTTTTCTCAGTGAGAAAATGCTGTTTTGAAGCCAAGCTTGTATTTAAATGTTTCTGAACGACTCAAATAAAACTGTAACTGCCTTCTTATTTGGCCTAAATACACTCAGGAGAGACTAAAAATAAGCTTTGGGAGGTTTCCTTAAAAGATAGTAAATGCATGTAATTCAAACATCCTTTTATGCTCGCAATCGCCTTTTCTCAGTCAGAAAATGCTGTTTTGAAGCCAAACTTGTATTTAACAATTTCTTAACGACTCAAATAAAACTGTAACTGCCTTCTTATTTGGCCTAAATACACTCAGGAGAGACTGAAAATAAGCTTGTAGGATGTTTCCTTAAAAACTGTAACTCCATCATTCTTTTATGCTCGCAATCGCCTTTTCTCAGCGAGAAAGCTGTTCTGAAGCAAAGCTTGTATTTAACAATTTCTGCACTAAACTCAAATAAAACTGCGTCTGCCTTCTTATTTGGCCTAAATACACTCAGGAGAGACTAAAAATAAGCTTGTGCGATGTTTCCTTATAAGACAGTAAATGCATGTAATTCAAGCATCCTTTTATGCTGGCAATCGCCTTTTCTCAGCGAGAAAATGCTGTTTTGAAGCAAGTTTGTATTTAACAATTTCTGCACCAAACTCAAAAAAATTGTGTCTGCCTTCTTATTTGGGCTAAATACACTCAGAAGACACTGAAAATAAGCTTGTGGGATGTTTCCTTAAAAGACAGCAACTCCAGCATCCTTTTATGCTCGCAATCGCCTTTTCTCAGCGAGGAAATGCTGTTTTGAAGCAAGTTTGTATTTAACAATTTCTGCACCAAACTCAAATAAAACTGTGTCTGCCTTCTTATTTGGGCTAAATACACTCAGAAGACACTGAAAATAAGCTTGTGGGATGTTTCCTTAAAAGACAGTAACTCCAGCATCCTTTTATGCTCGTAATCGCCTTTTCTCAGCGAGAAAATGCTGTTTTGAAGCAAAGCTTGTATTTAACAATTTCTGCACGACTCAAATAAAACTGTAACTGCCTTCTTATTTGGCCTAAATACACTCAGGAGAAACTGAAAATAAGCTTGTGGGATGTTTCCTTAAAATACAGTAAATGCATGTAATTCAAGCATCCGTTTATGCTCATAATCGCCTTTTCTCAGCGAGAAAATGCTGTTTTGAAGCAAAGTTTGTATTTAACAATTTCTGGGCTTATTCTCGTTAATTCTCGCAATCGCCTTTTCTCAGCGAGGAAATGCTGTTTTGAAGCAAAGTTTGTATTTAACAATTTCTGCACCAAACTCAAATAAAACTGTGTCTGCCTTCTTATTTAGCCTAAATACACTCAGCAGAACAAAAACAAGCTTGTGGGATGTTTCCTTAAAAGACAGTAAATGCATGTAATTCAAGCATCCGTTAATTCTCGCAATCGCCTTTTCTCAGCGAGGAAATGCTGTTTTGAAGCAAAGCTTGTATTTAACAATTTCTGCACCAAACTCAAATAAAACTGTGTCTGCCTTCTTACTTGGGCTAAATACACTCAGTAGAGACTGAAAATAAGCTTGTGGGATGTTTCCTTAAAAGATAGTAAATGCATGTAATTCAAGCATCCGTTAATTCTCGCAATCGCCTTTTCTCAGCGAGGAAATGCTGTTTTGAAGCAAAGCTTGTATTGAACAATTTCTGCACCAAACTCACATAAAAGTGTGTCTGCCTTCTTGTTTAGCCTAAACCCACTCAGCAGAACATATAAACAATCTTGTGGGAAGTTTCCTTAAAAGACAGTAAAAGCATGTAATTCAAGCCTCCTTTTATGCTCGCAATCGCCTTTTCTCAGCGAGGAAATGTTGTTTTGAAGCAAAGTTTGTATTTAACAATTTCTGCACCAAACTCAAATAAAACTGTAACTGCCTTCTTATTTAGCCTAAATACACTCAGGAGAGACTGAAAATAAGCTTGTGGGATGTTTCCTTAAAAACTGTAACTCCATCATTCTTTTATGCTCATAATCGCCTTTTCTCAGCGAGAAAATGCTGTTTTGAAGCCAAGCTTGTATTTAACAATTTCTGCACCAAACTCAAATAAAACTGTGTCTGCCTTCTTATTTAGCCTAAATCCACTCAGGAGAGACTGAAAATAAGCTTGTGGGATGTTTCCTTAAAAGACAGTAACTCCAGCATCCTCTTATGCTCGCAATCGCCTTTTCTCAGCGAGTAAATGCTGTTTTTAAGCCAAGCTTGTATTGAACAATTTCTGCACCAAACTCAAATAAAACTGTGTCTGCCTTCTTAGTTAGCCTAAATCCACTCAGCAGAACATATAAAGAAGCTTGTGGGATGTTTCCTTAAAAGACAGTAAATGCATGTAATTCGAGCATCCGTTTATTCTCGCAATCGCCTTTTCTCAGCAAGAAAATGCTGTTTTGAAGCAAAGCTTGTATTTAACAATTTCTGCACCAAACTCAAATAAAACTGTGTCTGCCTTCTTATTTGGGCTAAATACACTCAGTAGAGACTGAAAATAAGCTTGTGGGATGTTTCCTTAAAAGATAGTAAATGCATGTAATTCAAGCATCCTTTTATGCTCGCAATCGCCTTTTCTCAGTGGGAAAATGCTGTTTTGAAGCCAAGCTTGTATTTAACAGTTTCTGAACGACTCAAATAAAACTGTAACTGCCTTCTTATTTGGCCTAAATACACTCAGGAGAGACAAAAATAAGCTTGTGGGATGTTTCCTTAAAATACAGTAAATGCATGTAATTCAAGCATCCGTTTATGCTCATAATCGCCTTTTCTCAGCGAGAAAATGCTGTTTTGAAGCAAAGCTTGTATTGAACAATTTCTGCACCAAACTCAAATAAAAGTGTGTCTGCCTACTTATTTGGCCTAAATACACTCAGGAGAGACTAAAAATAAGCTTTTGGGAGGTTTCCTTAAAAGATAGTAAATGCATGTAATTCAAGCATCCTTTTATGCTCGCAATCGCTTTTCTCAGTCAGAAAATGCTGTTTTGAAGCCAAACTTGTATTTAACAATTTCTTAACGACTCAAATAAAACTGTAACTGCCTTCTTATTTGGCCTAAATACACTCAGGAGAGACTAAAAATAAGCTTTTGGGAGGTTTCCTTAAAAGATAGTAAATGCATGTAATTCAAGCATCCCTTTATGCTCGCAATCGCCTTTTCTCAGCGAAAAATGCGGTTTTGAAGCCAAGCTTGTATTTAACAATTTCTGCACCAAACTCAAATAAAAGTGTGTCTGCCTACTTATTTGGCCTAAATACACTCAGGAGAGACTAAAAATAAGCTTTTGGGAGGTTTCCTTAAAAGATAGTAAATGCATGTAATTCAAGCATCCTTTTATGCTCGCAATCGCCTTTTCTCAGTCAGAAAATGCTGTTTTGAAGCCAAACTTGTATTTAACAATTTCTTAACGACTCAAAAAAAAACTGTAACTGCCTTCTTATTTGGCCTAAATACACTCAGGAGAGACTAAAAATAAGCTTTTGGGAGGTTTCCTTAAAAGATAGTAAATGCATGTAATTCAAGCATCCCTTTATGCTCGCAATCGCCTTTTCTCAGCGAAAAATGCGGTTTTGAAGCCAAGCTTGTATTTAACAATTTCTGCACCAAACTCAAATAAAACTGTGTCTGCCTTCTTATTTAGCCTAAATCCACTCAGCAGAACATATAAACAAGATTGTGGGATGTTTCCTTAAAAGACAGTAAATGCATGTAATTCAAGCATCCTTTTATGCTCGCTATCGCCTTTTCACAGCGAGAAAATGTTGTTTTGAAGCCAAGCTTGTATTTAACAATTTCTTCACGACTCAAATAAAACTGTAACTGCCTTCTTATTTGGCCTAAATACACTCAGGAGAGACTGAAAATAAGCTTTGGGATGTTTCCTTAAAAACTGTAACTCCATCATTCTTTTATGCTCGCAATCGCCTTTTCTCAGCGAGAAAATGCTGTTTTGAAGCCAAGCTTGTATTTAACAATTTCTGCACCAAACTCAAATAAAACTGTGTCTGCCTTCTTATTTAGCCTAAATACACTCAGCAGAACAAAAAAACAAGCTTGTGGGATGTTTCCTTAAAAGACAGTAAATGCATGTAATTCAAGTATCCTTTTATGCTCGTAATCGCCTTTTCTCAGCGAGGAAATGTTGTTTTGAAGCAAAGTTTGTATTTAACAATTTCTGCACCAAACTCAAATAAAACTGTAACTGCCTTCTTATTTAGCCTAAACCCACTCAGCAGAACATATAAACAATCTTGTGGGAAGTTTCCTTAAAAGACAGTAAAAGCATGTAATTCAAGCATCCTTTTATGCTCGCAATCGCTTTTTTCTCAGCGAGGAAATGTTGTTTTGAAGCAAAGTTTGTATTTAACAATTTCTGGGCTTATTCTCGTTAATTCTCGCAATCGCCTTTTCTCAGCGAGGAAATGCTGTTTTGAAGCAAAGCTTGTATTGAACAATTTCTGCACCAAACTCAAATAAAACTGTGTCTGCCTTCTTATTTAGCCTACATCCACTCAGCAGAACATATAAACAAGCTTGTGGGATGTTTCCTTAAAAGACAGTAAATGCATGTAATTCAAGCATCCGTTAATTCTCGCAATCGCCTTTTCTCAGCGAGGAAATGCTGTTTTGAAGCAAAGCTTGTATTGAACAATTTCTGCACCAAACTCAAATAAAACTGTGTCTGCCTTCTTATTTGGGCTAAATACACTCAGAAGACACTGAAAATAAGCTTGTGGGATGTTTCCTTAAAATACAGTAAATGCATGTAATTCAAGCATCCTTTTATGCTCGCAATCGCCTTTTCTCAGCGAGGAAATGTTGTTTTGAAGCAAAGTTTGTATTTAACAATTTCTGGGCTTATTCTCGTTAATTCTCGCAATCGCCTTTTCTCAGCGAGGAAATGCTGTTTTGAAGCAAAGCTTGTATTGAACAATTTCTGCACCAAACTCAAATAAAACTGCGTCTGCCTTCTTATTTAGCCTAAATACACTCATCAGAACATATAAACAAGCTTGTGGGATGTTTCCTTAAAAGACAGTAAATGCATGTAATTGTAGCATCCGTTTATTCTCGCAATCGCCTTTTCTCAGCAAGAAAATGCTGTTTTGAAGCAAAGCTTGTATTTAACAATTTCTGCACCAAACTCAAATAAAACTGTGTCTGCCTTCTTATTTGGGCTAAATCCACTCAGGAGAGACTGAAAATAAGCTTGTGGGATGTTTCCTTAAAAGATAGTAAATGCATGTAATTCAAGCATCCTTTTATGCTCGCAATCGCCTTTTCTCAGCGAGGAAATGCTGTTTTGAAGCAAAGCTTGTATTTAACAATTTCTGCACTAAACTCCAATAAAACTGCGTCTGCCTTCTTATTTAGCCTAAATACACTCATCAGAACATATAAACAAGCTTGTGGGATGTTTCCTTAAAAGACAGTAAATGCATGTAATTGTAGCATCCGTTTATTCTCGCAATCGCCTTTTCTCAGCAAGAAAATGTTGTTTTGAAGCAAAGCTTGTATTTAACAATTTCTGCACTAAACTCCAATAAAACTGCGTCTGCCTTCTTATTTAGCCTAAATACACTCATCAGAACATATAAACAAGCTTGTGGGATGTTTCCTTAAAAGACAGTAAATGCATGTAATTGGAGCATCCGTTTATTCTCGCAATCGCCTTTTCTCAGCAAGAAAATGCTGTTTTGAAGCAAAGCTTGTATTTAACAATTTCTGCACCAAACTCAAATAAAACTGTGTCTGCCTTCTTATTTGGGCTAAATACACTCAGGAGAGACTGAAAATAAGCTTGTGGGATGTTTCCTTAAAAGATAGTAAATGCATGTAATTCAAGCATCCTTTTATGCTCATAATCGCCTTTTCTCAGCGAGAAAATGCTGTTTTGAAGCAAAGCTTGTATTTAACAATTTCTGCACGACTCAAATAAAACTGTAACTGCCTTCTTATTTGGCCTAAATACACTCAGGAGAAACTGAAAATAAGCTTGTGGGATGTTTCCTTAAAAGACAGTAAATGCATGTAATTCAAGCATCCGTTTATGCTCGCAATCGCCTTTTCTCAGCGAGAAAATGCTGTTTTGAAGCAAAGCTTGTATTGAACAATTTCTGCACCAAACTCAAATAAAAGTGTGTCTGCCTTCTTATTTAGCCTAAATCCACTCAGCAGAACATATAAACAATCTTGTGGGATGTTTCCTTAAAAGACAGTAAATGCATGTAATTCAAGCATCCTTTTATGTCATAATCGCCTTTTCTCAGCGAGAAAATGTTGTTTTGAAGCCAAGCTTGTATTTAACAATTTCTGCACCAAACTCAAATAAAACTGTGTCTGCCTTCTTATTTGGGCTAAATCCACTCAGGAGAGACTGAAAATAAGCTTGTGGGATGTTTCCTTAAAACATAGTAAATGCATGTAATTCAAGCATCCTTTTATGCTGCAATCGCCTTTTCTCAGTGAGAAAATGCTGTTTTGAAGCCAAGCTTGCATTTAAATGTTTCTGAACGACTCAAATAAAACTGTAACTGCCTTCTTATTTGGCCTAAATACACTCAGGAGAGACTAAAAATAAGCTTTTGGGAGGTTTCCTTAAAAGATAGTAAATGCATGTAATTCAAGCATCCGTTTATGCTCGCAATCGCCTTTTCTCAGTCAGAAAATGCTGTTTTGAAGCCAAACTTGTATTTAACAATTTCTTAACGACTCAAATAAAACTGTAACTGCCTTCTTATTTGGCCTAAATACACTCAGGAGAGACTGAAAATAAGCTTGTGGGATGTTTCCTTAAAAACTGTAACTCCATCATTCTTTTATGCTCGCAATCGCCTTTTCTCAGCGAGGAAATGCTGTTCTGAAAGCAAAGCTTGTATTTAACAATTTCTGCACTAAACTCAACTAAAACTGCGCCTGCCTTCTTATTTAGCCTAAATACACTCAGGAAAGACTGAAAATAAGCTTGTGCGATGTTTCCTTATAAGACAGTAAATGCATGTAATTAAAGCTTCCATTTATGCTCGCAATCGCCTTTTCTCAGCGAGAAAATGCTGTTTTGAAGCAAGTTTGTATTTAACAATTTCTGCACCAAACTCAAATAAAACTGTGTCTGCCTTCTTATTTGGGCTAAATCCACTCAGGAGAGACTGAAAATAAGCTTGTGGGATGTTTCCTTAAAACATAGTAAATGCATGTAATTCAAGCATCCTTTTATGCTCGCAATCGCCTTTTCTCAGTGAGAAAATGCTGTTTTGAAGCCAAGCTTGCATTTAAATGTTTCTGAACGACTCAAATAAAACTGTAACTGCCTTCTTATTTGGCCTAAATACACTCAGGAGAGACTAAAAATAAGCTTTTGGGAGGTTTCCTTAAAAGATAGTAAATGCATGTAATTCAAGCATCCGTTTATGCTCGCAATCGCCTTTTCTCAGTCAGAAAATGCTGTTTTGAAGCCAAACTTGTATTTAACAATTTCTTAACGACTCAAATAAAACTGTAACTGCCTTCTTATTTGGCCTAAATACACTCAGGAGAGACTGAAAATAAGCTTGTGGGATGTTTCCTTAAAAACTGTAACTCCATCATTCTTTTATGCTCGCAATCGCCTTTTCTCAGCGAGGAAATGCTGTTCTGAAAGCAAAGCTTGTATTTAACAATTTCTGCACTAAACTCAACTAAAACTGCGCCTGCCTTCTTATTTAGCCTAAATACACTCAGGAAAGACTGAAAATAAGCTTGTGCGATGTTTCCTTATAAGACAGTAAATGCATGTAATTAAAGCTTCCATTTATGCTCGCAATCGCCTTTTCTCAGCGAGAAAATGCTGTTTTGAAGCAAGTTTGTATTTAACAATTTCTGCACCAAACTCAAATAAAACTGTGTCTGCCTTCTTATTTGGGCTAAATACACTCAGGAGAGACTGAAAATAAGCTTGTGGGATGTTTCCTTAAAATACAGTAAATGCATGTAATTCAAGCATCCGTTTATGTTTCGCAATCGCCTTTTCTCAGCGAGAAAATGCTGTTTTGAAGCAAAGCTTGTATTGAACAATTTCTGCACCAAACTCAAATAAAACTGTGTCTGCCTTCTTATTTGGGCTAAATACACTCAGAAGACACTGAAAATAAGCTTGTGGGATGTTTCCTTAAAAGACAGTAACTCCAGCATCCTTTCATGCCTCGCAATCGCCTTTTCTCAGCGAGGAAATGCTGTTTTGAAGCAAAGCTTGTATTTAACAATTTCTGCACTAAACTCCAATAAAACTGCGTCTGCCTTCTTATTTAGCCTAAATACACTCAGCAGAACATATAAACAAGATTGTGGGATGTTTCCTCAAAAGACAGTAAATGCATGTAATTCAAGCATCCGTTTATGCTCTGAATCGCCTTTTCTCAGCGAGAAAATGCTGTTTTGAAGCAAAGCTTGTATTGAACAATTTCTGCACCAAACTCAAATAAAACTGTGTCTGCCTTCTTATTTGGGCTAAATACACTCAGAAGACACTGAAAATAAGCTTGTGAGATGTTTCCTTAAAAGACAGTAACTCCAGCATCCTTTCATGCTCGCAATCGCTTTTCTCAGCGAGGAAATGCTGTTTTGAAGCAAAGCTTGTATTTAACAATTTCTGCACTAAACTCCAATAAAACTGCGTCTGCCTTCTTATTTAGCCTAAATACACTCAGCAGAACATATAAACAAGATTGTGGGATGTTTCCTTAAAAGACAGTAAATGCATGTAATTCAAGCATCCGTTTATGCTCAGAATCGCCTTTTCTCAGCGAGAAAATGCTGTTTTGAAGCAAAGCTTGTATTTAACAATTTCTGCACGACTCAAATAAAACTGTAACTGCCTTCTTATTTGGCCTAAATACACTCAGGAGAAACTGAAAATAAGCTTGTGGGATGTTTCCTTAAAAGACAGTAAATGCATGTAATTCAAGCATCCGTTTATGCTCCAATCGCCTTTTCTCAGCGAGAAAATGCTGTTTTGAAGCAAAGCTTGTATTGAGCAATTTCTGCACCAAACTCAAATAAAAGTGTGTCTGCCTTCTTATTTAGGCTACATCCACTCAGCAGAACATATAAACAATCTTGTGGGATGTTTCCTTAAAAGACAGTAAATGCATGTAATTCAAGCATCCTTTTATGCTCGCAATCGCCTTTTCTCAGCGAGAAAATCTTGTTTTGAAGCCAAGCTTGTATTTAACAATTTCTGCACCAAACTCAAATAAAACTGTGTCTGCCTTCTTATTTGGGCTAAATCCACTCAGGAGAGACTGAAAATAAGCTTGTGGGATGTTTCCTTAAAACATAGTAAATGCATGTAATTCAAGCATCCTTTTATGCTCATAATCGCCTTTTCTCAGTGAGAAAATGCTGTTTTGAAGCCAAGCTTGTATTTAAATGTTTCTGAACGACTCAAATAAAACTGTAACTGCCTTCTTATTTGGCCTAAATACACTCAGGAGAGACTAAAAATAAGCTTTTGGGAGGTTTCCTTAAAAGATAGTAAATGCATGTAATTCAAACATCCTTTTATGCTCGCAATCGCTTTTCTCAGTCAGAAAATGCTGTTTTGAAGCCAAACTTGTATTTAACAATTTCTTAACGACTCAAATAAAACTGTAACTGCCTTCTTATTTGGCCTAAATACACTCAGGAGAGACTGAAAATAAGCTTGTAGGATGTTTCCTTAAAAACTGTAACTCCATCATTCTTTTATGCTCAATCGCCTTTTCTCAGCGAGGAAAGCTGTTCTGAAGCAAAGCTTGTATTTAACAATTTCTGCACTAAACTCAAATAAAACTGCGTCTGCCTTCTTATTTAGCCTAAAAACACTCAGGAGAGACTGAAAAAAGCTTGTGCGATGTTTCCTTATAAGACAGTAAATGCATGTAATTCAAGCATCCCTTTATGCTCGTAATCGCCTTTTCTCAGCGAGAAAATGCTGTTTTGAAGCAAAGCTTGTATTGAGCAATTTCTGCACCAAACTCAAATAAAAGTGTGTCTGCCTTCTTATTTAGCCTACATCCACTCAGCAGAACATATAAACAATCTTGTGGGATGTTTCCTTAAAAGACAGTAAATGCATGTAATTCAAGCATCCGTTAATTCTCGCAATCGCCTTTTCTCAGCGAGGAAATGCTGTTTTGAAGCAAAGCTTGTATTTAACAATTTCTGCACCAAACTCAAATAAAAGTGTGTCTGCCTTCTTATTTAGCCTAAATACACTCAGCAGAACATATAAACAAGCTTGTGGGATGTTTCCTTAAAAGACAGTAAATGCATGTAATTCAAGCATCCTTTTATGCTCGCAATCGCCTTTTCACAGCGAGAAAATGTTGTTCTGAAGCCAAGCTTGTATTTAACAATTTCTTCACGACTCAAATAAAACTGTAACTGCCTTCTTATTTGGCCTAAATACACTCAGGAGAGACTGAAAATAAGCTTGTGGGATGTTTCCTTAAAAACTGTAACTCCATCATTCTTTTATGCTCGCAACGCCTTTTCTCAGCGAGAAAATGCTGTTTTGAAGCCAAGCTTGTATTTAACAATTTCTGCACCAAACTCAAATAAAACTGTGTCTGCCTTCTTATTTAGCCTAAATCCACTCAGGAGAGACTGAAAATAAGCTTGTGGGATGTTTCCTTAAAAGACAGTAACTCCAGCATCCTCTTATGCTGGCAATCGCCTTTTCTCAGCGAGTAAATGCTGTTTTTAAGCCAAGCTTGTATTGAACAATTTCTGCACCAAACTCAAATAAAACTGTGTCTGCCTTCTTATTTAGCCTACATCCACTCAGCAGAACATATAAACAATCTTGTGGGATGTTTCCTTAAAAGACAGTAAATGCATGTAATTCAAGCATCCGTTTATGCTCTTAATCGCTTTTCTCAGCGAGAAAATGCTGTTTTGAAGCAAAGCTTGTATTGAACAATTTCTGCACCAAACTCAAATAAAAGTGTGTCTGCCTTCTTATTTAGCCTAAATACACTCAGCAGAACATATAAACAAGCTTGTGGATGTTTCCTTAAAAGACAGTAAATGCATGTAATTCGAGCATCCGTTTATTTCGCAATCGCCTTTTCTCAGCGAGAAAATGCTGTTTTGAAGCCAAGCTTGTATTTAACAGTTTCTGAACGACTCAAATAAAACTGTAACTGCCTTCTTATTTAGCCTAAATCCACTCAGCAGAACATATAAACAAGATTGTGGGATGTTTCCTTAAAAACAGTAAATGCATGTAATTCAAGCATCCTTTTATGCTCGCAATCGCCTTTTCACAGCGAGAAAATGTTGTTTTGAAGCCAAGCTTGTATTTAACAATTTCTGCACCAAACTCAAATAAAACTGTCTCTGCCTTCTTATTTGGGCTAAATACACTCAGTAGAGACTGAAAATAAGCTTGTGGGATGTTTCCTTAAAAGATAGTAAATGCATGTAATTCAAGCATCCTTTTATGTTGCAATCGCCTTTTCTCAGTGAGAAAATGCTGTTTTGAAGCCAAGCTTGTATTTAACAGTTTCTGAACGACTCAAATAAAACTGTAACTGCCTTCTTATTTGGCCTAAATACACTCAGGAGAGACTAAAAATAAGCTTGTGCGATGTTTCCTTATAAGACAGTAAATGCATGTAATTCAAGCATCCTTTTATGCTCATAATCGCCTTTCTCAGCGAGAAAATGCTGTTTTGAAGCAAGTTTGTATTTAACAATTTCTGCACCAAACTCAAATAAAACTGTGTCTGCCTTCTTATTTGGGCTAAATACACTCAGAAGACACTGAAAATAAGCTTGTGGGATGTTTCCTTAAAATACAGTAAATGCATGTAATTCAAGCATCCGTTTATGCTCGCAATCGCCTTTTCTCAGCGAGAAAATGCTGTTTTGAAGCAAAGTTTGTATTCAACAATTTCTGGGCTTATTGTCGTTAATTCTCGCAATCGCCTTTTCTCAGCGAGGAAATGCTGTTTTGAAGCAAAGCTTGTATTGAACAATTTCTGCACCAAACTCAAATAAAAGTGTGTCTGCCTTCTTATTTAGCCTAAACCCACTCAGCAGAACATATAAACAATCTTGTGGGAAGTTTCCTTAAAAGACAGTAAAAGCATGTAATTAAAGCTTCCATTTATGCTCGCAATCGCCTTTTCTCAGCGAGAAAATGCTGTTTTGAAGCAAAGCTTGTATTTAACAATTTCTGCACTAAACTCCAATAAAACTGCGTCTGCCTTCTTATTTAGCCTAAATACACTCAGCAGAACATATAAACAAGATTGTGGGATGTTTCCTTAAAAGACAGTAAATGCATGTAATTCAAGCATCCGTTTATGCTCGCAATCGCCTTTTCTCAGCGAGAAAATGCTGTTTTGAAGCAAAGCTTATATTTAACAATTTCTGCACGACTCAAATAAAACTGTAACTGCCTTCTTATTTGGCCTAAATACACTCAGGAGAAACTGAAAATAAGCTTGTGGGATGTTTCCTTAAAATACAGTAAATGCATGTAATTCAAGCATCCGTTTATGCTCATAATCGCCTTTTCTCAGCGAGAAAATGCTGTTTTGAAGCAAAGCTTGTATTGAACAATTTCTGCACCAAACTCAAATAAAACTGTGTCTGCCTTCTTATTTGGGCTAAATACACTCAGAAGACACTGAAAATAAGCTTGTGGGATGTTTCCTTAAAAGACAGTAACTCCAGCATCCTTTCATGCTCGCAATCGCTTTTCTCAGCGAGGAAATGCTGTTTTGAAGCAAAGCTTGTATTTAACAATTTCTGCACTAAACTCCAATAAAACTGCGTCTGCCTTCTTATTTAGCCTAAATACACTCAGCAGAACATATAAACAAGATTGTGGGATGTTTCCTTAAAAGACAGTAAAAGCATGTAATTCAAGCATCCTTTTATGCTCGCAATCGCCTTTTCTCAGCGAGGAAATGTTTTTTTGAAGCAAAGTTTGTATTTAACAATTTCTGCACCAAACCTTAAATAAAACTGTAACTGCCTTCTTATTTAGCCTAAATACACTCAGGAGAGACTGAAAATAAGCTTGTGAGATGTTTCCTTAAAAACTGTAACTCCACTATTCTTTTATGCTCGCAATCGCCTTTTCTCAGCGAGGAAATGCTGTTTTGAAGCAAAGCTTGTATTTAACAATTTCTGCACCAAACTCAAATAAAAGTGTGTCTGCCTTCTTATTTAGCCTAAATACACTCAGCAGAACATATAAACAATCTTGTGGGATGTTTCCTTAAAAGACAGTAAATGCATGTAATTCGAGCATCCGTTTATTCTCGCAATCGCCTTTTCTCAGCAAGAAAATGCTGTTTTGAAGCCAAGCTTGTATTTAACAATTTCTGCACCAAACTCAAATAAAACTGTAACTGCCTTCTTATTTAGCCTAAATACACTCAGGAGAGACCGAAAATAAGCTTGTGGGATGTTTCCTTAAAAACTGTAACTCCATCATTCTTTTATGCTCGTAATCGCTTTTCTCAGCGAGAAAATGCTATTTTGAAGCCAAGCTTGTATATAACAATTTCTGCACCAAACTCAAATAAAACTGTGTCTGCCTTTTATTTAGCCTAAATCCACTCAGCAGAACATATAAAGAAGCTTGTGGGATGTTTCCTTAAAAGACAGTAAATGCATGTAATTCGAGCATCCGTTTATTCTCGCAATCGCCTTTTCTCAGCGAGGAAATGCTGTTCTGAAAGCAAAGCTTGTATTTAACAATTTCTGCACTAAACTCAAATAAAACTGCGTCTGCCTTCTTATTTAGCCTAAAAACACTCAGGAGAGACTGAAAATAAGCTTGTGCGATGTTTCCTTATAAGACAGTAAATGCATGTAATTCAAGCTTCCTTTTATGCTCGAATCGCCTTTTCTCAGCGAGAAAATGCTGTTTTGAAGCAAGTTTGTATTTAACAATTTCTGCACCAAACTCAAATAAAACTGTGTCTGCCTTCTTATTTAGCCTAAATACACTCAGCAAACATTTAAACAAGATTATGGATGTTTCCTTAAAAGACAGTAAATGCATGTAATTCAAGCATCCGTTTATGCTTTAATCGCCTTTTTCTCAGCGAGAAAATGCTGTTTTGAAGCAAAGCTTGTATTTAACAATTTCTGCACGACTCAAATAAAACTGTAACTGCCTTCTTATTTGGCCTAAATACACTCAGGAGAAACTGAAAATAAGCTTGGGGTGTTTCCTTAAAATACAGTAAATGCATGTAATTCAAGCATCCTTTTATGCTGTAATCGCCTTTTCTCAGCGAGAAAATGCTGTTTTGAAGCAAAGCTTGTATTGAATAATTTCTGCACCAAACTCAAATAAAACTGTGTCTGCCTTCTTATTTGGGCTAAATACACTCAGAAGACACTGAAAATAAGCTTGTGGGATGTTTCCTTAAAAGACAGTAACTCCAGCATCCTTTCATGCTCAGAATCGCCTTTTCTCAGCGAGAAAATGTTGTTTTGAAGCCAAGCTTGTATTTAACAATTTCTGCACCAAACTCAAATAAAACTGTAACTGCCTTCTTATTTGGGCTAAATCCACTCAGGAGAGACTGATAATAAGCTTGTGGGATGTTTCCTTAAAAACTGTAACTCCATCATTCTTTTATGCTCGCAATCGCCTTTTCTCAGCGAGGAAATGCTGTTCTGAAAGCAAAGCTTGTATTTAACAATTTCTGCACTAAACTCAAATAAAACTGCGTCTGCCTTCTTATTTAGCCTAAAAGCACTCAGGAGAGACTGAAAATAAGCGTGTGCGATGTTTCCTTATAAGACAGTAAATGCATGTAATTCAAGCATCCTTTTATGCTCGCAATCGCCTTTTCTCAGTGGGAAAATGCTGTTTTGAAGCCAAGCTTGTATTTAACAGTTTCTGAACGACTCAAATAAAACTGTAACTGCCTTCTTATTTGGCCTAAATACACTCAGGAGAGACAAAAATAAGCTTGTGGGATGTTTCCTTAAAATACAGTAAATGCATGTAATTCAAGCATCCGTTTATGCTCGCAATCGCTTTTTCTCAGCGAGAAAATGCTGTTTTGAAGCAAAGCTTGTATTGAACAATTTCTGCACCAAACTCAAATAAAAGTGTGTCTGCCTACTTATTTGGCCTAAATACACTCAGGAGAGACTAAAAATAAGCTTTTGGGAGGTTTCCTTAAAAGATAGTAAATGCATGTAATTCAAGCATCCTTTTATGCTCGCAATCGCCTTTTCTCAGTCAGAAAATGCTGTTTTGAAGCCAAACTTGTATTTAACAATTTCTTAACGACTCAAATAAAACTGTAACTGCCTTCTTATTTGGCCTAAATACACTCAGGAGAGACTAAAAATAAGCTTTTGGGAGGTTTCCTTAAAAGACAGTAAATGCATGTAATTCGAGCATCCGTTTATTCTCGCAATCGCCTTTTCTCAGCGAGGAAATGCTGTTCTGAAAGCAAAGCTTGTATTTAACAATTTCTGCACTAAACTCAAATAAAACTGCGTCTGCCTTCTTATTTAGCCTAAAAACACTCAGGAGAGACTGAAAATAAGCTTGTGCGATGTTTCCTTATAAGACAGTAAATGCATGTAATTCAAGCTTCCTTTTATGCTATAATCGCCTTTTCTCAGCGAGAAAATGCTGTTTTGAAGCAAGTTTGTATTTAACAATTTCTGCACCAAACTCAAATAAAACTGTGTCTGCCTTCTTATTTGGGCTAAATACACTCAGAAGACACTGAAAATAAGCTTGTGGGATTTTTTCTTTAAAAGACAGTAACTCCAGCATCCTTTCATGCTCGCAATCGCCTTTTCTCAGCGAGGAAATGCTGTTTTGAAGCCAAGCTTGTATTTAACAATTTCTGCACTAAACTCCAATAAAACTGCGTCTGCCTTCTTATTTAGCCTAAATACACTCAGCAAACATTTAAACAAGATTGGGATGTTTCCTTAAAAGACAGTAAATGCATGTAATTCAAGAATCCGTTTATGCTCAGAATCGCCTTTTCTCAGCGAGAAAATGCTGTTTTGAAGCAAAGCTTGTATTTAACAATTTCTGCACGACTCAAATAAAACTGTAACTGCCTTCTTATTTGGCCTAAATACACTCAGGAGAAACTGAAAATAAGCTTGTGGGGTGTTTCCTTAAAATACAGTAAATGCATGTAATTCAAGCATCCTTTTATGCTTTAATCGCCTTTTCTCAGCGAGAAAATGCTGTTTTGAAGCAAAGCTTGTATTGAATAATTTCTGCACCAAACTCAAATAAAACTGTGTCTGCCTTCTTATTTGGGCTAAATACACTCAGAAGACACTGAAAATAAGCTTGTGGGATGTTTCCTTAAAAGACAGTAACTCCAGCATCCTTTCATGCTCGCAATCGCCTTTTCTCAGCGAGAAAATGTTGTTTTGAAGCCAAGCTTGTATTTAACAATTTCTGCACCAAACTCAAATAAAACTGTAACTGCCTTCTTATTTGGGCTAAATCCACTCAGGAGAGACTGATAATAAGCTTGTGGGATGTTTCCTTAAAAACTGTAACTCCATCATTCTTTTATGCTCGCAATCGCCTTTTCTCAGCGAGGAAATGCTGTTCTGAAAGCAAAGCTTGTATTTAACAATTTCTGCACTAAACTCAAATAAAACTGCGTCTGCCTTCTTATTTAGCCTAAAAGCACTCAGGAGAGACTGAAAATAAGCGTGTGCGATGTTTCCTTATAAGACAGTAAATGCATGTAATTCAAGCATCCTTTTATGCTCGCAATCGCCTTTTCTCAGTGGGAAAATGCTGTTTGAAGCCAAGCTTGTATTTAACAGTTTCTGAACGACTCAAATAAAACTGTAACTGCCTTCTTATTTGGCCTAAATACACTCAGGAGAGACAAAAAATAAGCTTGTGGGATGTTTCCTTAAAATACAGTAAATGCATGTAATTCAAGCATCCGTTTATGCTCATAATCGCTTTTTCTCAGCGAGAAAATGCTGTTTTGAAGCAAAGCTTGTATTGAACAATTTCTGCACCAAACTCAAATAAAAGTGTGTCTGCCTACTTATTTGGCCTAAATACACTCAGGAGAGACTAAAAATAAGCTTTTGGGAGGTTTCCTTAAAAGATAGTAAATGCATGTAATTCAAGCATCCTTTTATGCTCGCAATCGCCTTTTTCTCAGTCAGAAAATGCTGTTTTGAAGCCAAACTTGTATTTAACAATTTCTTAACGACTCAAATAAAACTGTAACTGCCTTCTTATTTGGCCTAAATACACTCAGGAGAGACTAAAAATAAGCTTTTGGGAGGTTTCCTTAAAAGATAGTAAATGCATGTAATTCAAGCATCCCTTTATGCTCGCAATCGCCTTTTCTCAGCGAAAAATGCGGTTTTGAAGCCAAGCTTGTATTTAACAATTTCTGCACCAAACTCAAATAAAAGTGTGTCTGCCTACTTATTTGGCCTAAATACACTCAGGAGAGACTAAAAATAAGCTTTTGGGAGGTTTCCTTAAAAGATAGTAAATGCATGTAATTCAAGCATCCTTTTATGCTCGCAATCGCCTTTTCTCAGTCAGAAAATGCTGTTTTGAAGCCAAACTTGTATTTAACAATTTCTTAACGACTCAAATAAAACTGTAACTGCCTTCTTATTTGGCCTAAATACACTCAGGAGAGACTAAAAATAAGCTTTTGGGAGGTTTCCTTAAAAGATAGTAAATGCATGTAATTCAAGCATCCCTTTATGCTCATAATCGCCTTTTCTCATCGAAAAAATGCGGTTTTGAAGCCAAGCTTGTATTTAACAATTTCTGCACCAAACTCAAATAAAACTGTGTCTGCCTTCTTATTTAGCCTAAATCCACTCAGCAGAACATATAAACAAGATTGTGGGATGTTTCCTTAAAAGACAGTAAATGCATGTAATTCAAGCATCCTTTTATGCTCGCTATCGCCTTTTCACAGCGAGAAAATGTTGTTTTGAAGCCAAGCTTGTATTTAACAATTTCTTCACGACTCAAATAAAACTGAAACTGCCTTCTTATTTGGCCTAAATACACTCAGGAGAGACTGAAAATAAGCTTGTGGGATGTTTCCTTAAAAACTGTAACTCCATCATTCTTTTATGCTGCACTTAATCGCCTTTTCTCAGCGAGAAAATGCTGTTTTGAAGCCAAGCTTGTATTTAACAATTTCTGCACCAAACTCAAATAAAACTGTGTCTGCCTTCTTATTTAGCCTAAATACACTCAGCAGAACAAAAAAACAAGCTTGTGGGATGTTTCCTTAAAAGACAGTAAATGCATGTAATTCAAGCATCCTTTTATGCTACTTAATCGCCTTTTCTCAGCGAGGAAATGTTGTTTTGAAGCAAAGTTTGTATTTAACAATTTCTGCACCAAACTCAAATAAAACTGTAACTGCCTTCTTATTTAGCCTAAACCCACTCAGCAGAACATATAAACAATCTTGTGGGAAGTTTCCTTAAAAGACAGTAAAAGCATGTAATTCAAGCATCCTTTTATGCTCGCAATCGCCTTTTCTCAGCGAGGAAATGTTGTTTTGAAGCAAAGTTTGTATTTAACAATTTCTGGGCTTATTCGTTAATTCTCGCAATCGCCTTTTCTCAGCGAGGAAATGCTGTTTTGAAGCAAAGCTTGTATTGAACAATTTCTGCACCAAACTCAAATAAAACTGTGTCTGCCTTCTTATTTAGCCTACATCCACTCAGCAGAACATATAAACAAGCTTGTGGGATGTTTCCTTAAAAGACAGTAAATGCATGTAATTCAAGCATCCGTTAATTCTCGCAATCGCCTTTTCTCAGCGAGGAAATGCTGTTTTGAAGCAAAGCTTGTATTGAACAATTTCTGCACTAAACTCCAATAAAACGCCGTCTGCCTTCTTATTTAGCCTAAATTCACTCAGCAGAACATATCAACAAGCTTGTGGATGTTTCCTTAAAAGACAGTAAATGCATGTAATTCAAGCATCCGTTAATTCTCGCAATCGCCTTTTCTCAGCGAGGAAATGCTGTTTTGAAGCAAAGCTTGTATTTAACAATTTCTGCACCAAACTCAAATAAAAGTGTGTCTGCCTTCTTATTTAGCCTAAATACACTCATCAGAACATATAAACAAGCTTGTGGGATGTTTCCTTAAAAGATAGTAAATGCATGTAATTCAAGCATCCCTTTATGCTCGCAATCGCCTTTTCTCATCGAAAAATGCGGTTTTGAAGCCAAGCTTGTATTTAACAATTTCTGCACCAAACTCAAATAAAACTGTGTCTGCCTTCTTATTTAGCCTAAATCCACTCAGCAGAACATATAAACAAGATTGTGGATGTTTCCTTAAAAGACAGTAAATGCATGTAATTCAAGCATCCTTTTATGCTCGCTATCGCCTTTTCACAGCGAGAAAATGTTGTTTTGAAGCCAAGCTTGTATTTAACAATTTCTTCACGACTCAAATAAAACTGTAACTGCCTTCTTATTTGGCCTAAATACACTCAGGAGAGACTGAAAATAAGCTTGTGGGATGTTTCCTTAAAAACTGTAACTCCATCATTCTTTTATGCTCGCAATCGCCTTTTCTCAGCGAGAAAATGCTGTTTTGAAGCCAAGCTTGTATTTAACAATTTCTGCACCAAACTCAAATAAAACTGTGTCTGCCTTCTTATTTAGCCTAAATACACTCAGCAGAACAAAAAAACAAGCTTGTGGGATGTTTCCTTAAAAGACAGTAAATGCATGTAATTCAAGCATCCTTTTATGCTCGCAATCGCCTTTTCTCAGCGAGGAAATGTTGTTTTGAAGCAAAGTTTGTATTTAACAATTTCTGCACCAAACTCAAATAAAACTGTAACTGCCTTCTTATTTAGCCTAAACCCACTCAGCAGAACATATAAACAATCTTGTGGGAAGTTTCCTTAAAAGACAGTAAAAGCATGTAATTCAAGCATCCTTTTATGCTCGAATCGCCTTTCCTCAGCGAGGAAATGTTGTTTTGAAGCAAAGTTTGTATTTAACAATTTCTGCACCAAACTCAAATAAAACTGTGTCTGCCTTCTTATTTAGCCTACATCCACTCAGCAGAACATATAAACAAGCTTGTGGGATGTTTCCTTAAAAGACAGTAAATGCATGTAATTCAAGCATCCGTTAATTCTAATCGCCTTTTCTCAGCGAGGAAATGCTGTTTTGAAGCAAAGCTTGTATTGAACAATTTCTGCACCAAACTCAAATAAAACTGTGTCTGCCTTCTTATTTGGGCTAAATACACTCAGAAGACACTGAAAATAAGCTTGTGGGATGTTTCCTTAAAATACAGTAAATGCATGTAATTCAAGCATCCGTTTATGCTCGCAATCGCCGTTTCTCAGCGAGAAAATGCTGTTTGAAGCCAAGCTTGTATTTAACAATTTCTGCACTAAACTCCAATAAAACGCCGTCTGCCTTCTTATTTAGCCTAAATTCACTCAGCAGAACATATCAACAAGCTTGTGGGATGTTTCCTTAAAAGACAGTAAATGCATGTAATTCAAGCATCCGTTAATTCTCTTCGCAATCGCCTTTTTCTCAGCGAGGAAATGCTGTTTTGAAGCAAAGCTTGTATTTAACAATTTCTGCACCAAACTCAAATAAAAGTGTGTCTGCCTTCTTATTTAGCCTAAATACACTCATCAGAACATATAAACAAGCTTGTGGATGTTTCCTTAAAAGACAGTAAATGCATGTAATTCGAGCATCGGTTTATTCTTGCAATCGCTTTTCTCAGCAATGAAAATGCTGTTTTGAAGCAAAGCTTGTATTTAACAATTTCTGCACCAAACTCAAATAAAACTGTGTCTGACTTCTTATTTGGGCTAAATACACTCAGGAGAGACTGAAAATAAGCTTGTGGGATGTTTCCTTAAAAGATAGTAAATGCATGTAATTCAAGCATCCTTTTATGCTCAGTAACGCCTTTTCTCAGCGAGAAAATGCTGTTTTGAAGCAAAGCTTGTATTGAACAATTTCTGCACCAAACTCAAATAAAAGTGTGTCTGCCTTCTTATTTAGCCTACATCCACTCAGCAAGACATATAAACAATCTTGTGGGATGTTTCCTTAAAAGACAGTAAATGCATGTAATTCAAGCATCCTTTTATGCTCGTTAATCGCCTTTTCTCAGCGAGAAAATGTTGTTTTGAAGCAAAGCTTGTATTTAACAATTTCTGCACCAAACTCAAATAAAACTGTGTCTGCCTTCTTATTTGGGCTAAATCCACTCAGGAGAGACTGAAAATAAGCTTGTGGGATGTTTCCTTAAAAGATAGTAAATGCATGTAATTCAAGCATCCTTTTATGCTCGTAATCGCTTTTCTCAGCGAGGAAATGCTGTTTTGAAGCAAAGCTTGTATTTAACAATTTCTGCACTAAACTCCAATAAAACTGCGTCTGCCTTCTTATTTAGCCTAAATACACTCATCAGAACATATAAACAAGCTTGTGGGATGTTTCCTTAAAAGACAGTAAATGCATGTAATTGTAGCATCCGTTTATTCTCGCAATCGCCTTTTCTCAGCAAGAAAATGCTGTTTTGAAGCAAAGCTTGTATTTAACAATTTCTGCACCAAACTCAAATAAAACTGTGTCTGCCTTCTTATTTGGGCTAAATACACTCAGGAGAGACTGAAAATAAGCTTGTGGGATGTTTCCTTAAAAGACAGTAACTCCAGCATCCTTTCATGCTCGCAATCGCCTTTTCTCAGCGAGAAAATGTTGTTTTGAAGCCAAGCTTGTATTTAACAATTTCTGCACCAAACTCAAATAAAACTGTAACTGCCTTCTTATTTGGGCTAAATCCACTCAGGAGAGACTGATAATAAGCTTGTGGGATGTTTCCTTAAAAACTGTAACTCCATCATTCTTTTATGCTCGCAACGCCTTTTCTCAGCGAGGAAATGCTGTTCTGAAAGCAAAGCTTGTATTTAACAATTTCTGCACTAAACTCAAATAAAACTGCGTCTGCCTTCTTATTTAGCCTAAAAGCACTCAGGAGAGACTGAAAATAAGCGTGTGCGATGTTTCCTTATAAGACAGTAAATGCATGTAATTCAAGCATCCTTTTATGCTCGCAATCGCTTTTTCTCAGTGGGAAAATGCTGTTTTGAAGCCAAGCTTGTATTTAACAGTTTCTGAACGACTCAAATAAAACTGTAACTGCCTTCTTATTTGGCCTAAATACACTCAGGAGAGACAAAAATAAGCTTGTGGATGTTTCCTTAAAATACAGTAAATGCATGTAATTCAAGCATCCGTTTATGCTCATAATCGCTTTTCTCAGCGAGAAAATGCTGTTTGAAGCAAAGCTTGTATTGAACAATTTCTGCACCAAACTCAAATAAAAGTGTGTCTGCCTACTTATTTG
>JAUPFM010000187.1:0-52388 GCA_033026295.1 Channa striata
ACACAGTTTTATTTGAGTTTGGTGCAGAAATTGTTCAATACAAGCTTGGCTTCAAAACAGCATTTTCTCGCTGAGAAATGGCGATTGCGAGCATAAAAGGATGCTTGAATTACATGCATTTACTGTCTTTTAAGGAAACATCCCACAACCATATTTATTAGTTCTGCTGAGTGGATTTAGGCTAAATAAGAAGGCAGACACAGTTTCATTTGAGTTTGGTGCAGAAATTGTTCAATACAAGCTTGGCTTCAAAACAGCATTTTCTCGCTGAGAAAAGGCGATTGCGAGCGTAAAAGGATGCTTGAATTACATGCATTTACTGTCTTTTAAGGAAACGTCCCACAAGCCTGTTTATATGTTCTGCTCAGTGGATTTAGGCTAAATAAGAAGGCAGACACAGTTTTATTTGAGTTTGGTGCAGAAATTGTTCAATACAAGCTTGGCTTCAAAACAGCATTTTCTCGCTGAGAAAAGGCGATTGCCAGGTTAAAAGGATGCTTGAATTACATGCATTTACTGTCTTTTAAGGAAACATCCCACAAGCTTGTTTATATGTTCTGCTGAGTGGATTTAGGCTAAATAAGAAGGCAGACACAGTTTTATTTGAGTTTGGTGCAGAAATTGTTCAATACAAGCTTGGCTTCAAAACAGCATTTTCTCGCTGAGAAAAGGCGATTGCGAGCATAAAAGGATGCTTGAATTACATGCATTGACTGTCTTTTAAGGAAACATCCCACAAGCTTGTTTATATGTTCTGCTGAGTGGGTTTAGGCTAAATAAGAAGGCAGACACAGTTTTATTTGAGTTTGGTGCAGAAATTGTTCAATACAAGCTTGGCTTCAAAACAGCATTTTCTAGCTGAGAAAAGGCGATTGCGAGCATAAAAGGATGCTTGAATTACATGCATTTATTGTCTTCTAAGGAAACATGCCACAAGTTTATTTTCAGTCTCTCCTGAGTGGATTTAGGCTAAATAAGAAGGCAGACACAGTTTCATTTGAGTTTGGTGCAGAAATTGTTCAATACAAGCTTGGCTTCAAAACAGCATTTTCTCGCTGAGAAAAGGCGATTAGTGAGCATAAAAGGATGCTTGAATTACATGCATTTACTGTCTTTTAAGGAAACATCCCACAAGCTTGTTTATATGTTCTGCTGAGTGGATTTAGGCTAAATAAGAAGGCAGACATAGTTTCATTTGAGTTTGGTGCAGAAATTGTTCAATACAAGCTTGGCTTCAAAACAGCATTTTCTCGCTGAGAAAAGGCGATTGCGAGCATAAAAGGATGCTTGAATTACATGCATTGACTGTCTTTTAAGGAAACATGCCACAAGCTTATATTGAGTCTCTCTTGGGTGGATTTAGGCTAAATAAGAAGGCAGACACAGTTTTTTTTAGTTTGGTGCAGAAATTGTTCAATACAAGCTTGGCTTCAAAACAGCATTTCTCGCTGAGAAAAGGCGATTGCGAGCATAAAAGGATCTTTGAATTACATGCATTTACTGTCTTTTAAGGAAACATCCCACAACCATATTTATTAGTTCTGCTGAGTGGATTTAGGCTAAATAAGAAGGCAGACACAGTTTTATTTGAGTTTGGTGCAGAAATTGTTCAATACAAGCTTGGCTTCAAAACAGCATTTTCTCGCTGAGAAAAGGCGATTGTGAGCATAAAAGGATGCTTGAATTACATGCATTTACTGTCTTTTAAGGAAACATGCCACAAGCTTATATTGAGTCTCTCCTGGGTGGATTTAGGCTAAATAAGAAGGCAGACACAATTTTTTTTTAGTTTGGTGCAGAAATTGTTCAATACAAGCTTGGCTTCAAAACAGCATTTTCTCGCTGAGAAAAGGCGACATGAGCATAAAAGGATGTTTGAATTACATGCATTTACTGTCTTTTAAGGAAACATCCCACAACCATATTTATTAGTTCTGCTGAGTGGATTTAGGCTAAATAAGAAGGCAGACACAGTTTTATTTGAGTTTGGTGCAGAAATTGTTCAATACAAGCTTGGCTTTAAAACAGCATTTTCTCGCTGAGAAAAGGCGATTGCGAGCATAAAAGGATTTTTGAATTACATGCATTTACTGTCTTTTAAGGAAACATCCCACAACCATATTTATTAGTTCTGCTGAGTGGATTTAGGCTAAATAAGAAGGCAGACACATTTTTATTTGAGTTTGGTGCAGAAATTGTTCAATACAAGCTTGGCTTCAAAACAGCATTTTCTCGCTGAGAAAAGTCGATTGCGAGCATAAAAGGATGCTTGAATTACATGCCATGACTGTCTTTTAAGGAAACATGCCACAAGCTTATATTGAGTCTCTCCTGGGTGGATTTAGGCTAAATAAGAAGGCAGACACAGTTTTATTTGAGTTTGGTGCAGAAATTGTTCAATACAAGCTTGGCTTCAAAACAGCATTTTCTAGCTGAGAAAAGGCGATTGCGAGCATAAAAGGATGCGTGAATTACATGCATTTATTGTCTTCTAAGGAAACATCCCACAAGTTTATTTTCAGTCTCTCCTGAGTGGGTTTAGGCTAAATAAGAAGGCAGACACAGTTTCATTTGAGTTTGGTGCAGAAATTGTTCAATACAAGCTTGGCTTCAAAACAGCATTTTCTCGCTGAGAAAAGGCGATTGCGAGCATAAAAGGATGCTTGAATTACATGCATTGACTGTCTTTTAAGGAAACATCCCACAAGCTTGTTTATATGTTCTGCTGAGTGGATTTAGGCTAAATAAGAAGGCAGACACAGTTTTATTTGAGTTTGGTGCAGAAATTGTTCAATATAAGCTTGGCTTCAAAACAGCATTTCTCCCTGAGAAAAGGCGATTGCGAGCATAAAAGGATGTTTGAATTACATGCATTGACTGTCTTTTAAGGAAACATCCCACAACCATATTTATTAGTTCTGCTGAGTGGATTTAGGCTAAATAAGAAGGCAGACACAGTTTTTTTTTAGTTTGGTGCAGAAATTGTTCAATACAAGCTTGGCTTCAAAACAGCATTTTCTCGCTGAGAAAAGGCGATTGCTAGCGTAAAAGGATGCTTGAATTAAATGCATTTACTGTCTTTTAAGGAAACATGCCACAAGCTTATTTTCAGTCTTTCCTGAGTGGATTTAAGCTAAATAAGAAGGCAGACACAGTTTTATTTGAGTTTGGTGCAGAAATTGTTCAATACAAGCTTGGCTTCAAAACAGCATTTTCTCGCTGAGAAATGGCGATTGCGAGCATAAAAGGATGCTTGAATTACATGCATTTACTGTCTTTTAAGGAAACATCCCACAACCATATTTATTAGTTCTGCTGAGTGGATTTAGGCTAAATAAGAAGGCAGACACAGTTTTTTTTAGTTTGGTGCAGAAATTGTTCAATACAAGCTTGGCTTCAAAACAGCATTTCTCCCTGAGAAAAGGCGATTGCGAGCATAAAAAGATGCTTGAATTACATGCATTTACTGTCTTTTAAGGAAACGTCCCACAAGCCTGTTTATATGTTCTGCTCAGTGGATTTAGGCTAAATAAGAAGGCAGACACAGTTTTATTTGAGTTTGGTGCAGAAATTGTTATATACAAGCTTGGCTTCAAAACAGCATTTTCTCGCTGAGAAAGGCGATTTGAGCGTAAAAGGATGCTTGAATTACATGCATTTACTGTCTTTTAAGGAAACATCCCACAAGCTTGTTTATATGTTCTGCTGAGTGGATTTAGGCTAAATAAGAAGGCAGACACAGTTTCATTTGAGTTTGGTGCAGAAATTGTTCAATACAAGCTTGGCTTCAAAACAGCATTTCTCCCTGAGAAAAGGCGATTGCGAGCACAAAAAGATGCTTGAATTACATGCATTTACTGTCTTATAAGGAAACGTCCCACAAGCCTGTTTATTTGTTCTGCTCAGTGGATTTAGGCTAAATAAGAAGGCAGACACAGTTTTATTTGAGTTTGGTGCAGAAATTGTTCAATACAAGCTTGGCTTCAAAACAGCATTTTCTCGCTGAGAAAAGGCGATTGCGAGCATAAAAGGATGCTTGAATTACATGCATTTATTGTCTTCTAAGGAAACATGCCACAAGTTTATTTTCAGTCTCTCCTGAGTGGATTTAGGCTAAATAAGAAGGCAGACACAGTTTTATTTGAGTTTGGTGCAGAAATTGTTCAATACAAGCTTGGCTTCAAAACAGCATTTTCTCGCTGAGAAAAGGCGATTGCGAGCATAAAAGGATGCTTGAATTACATGCATTTACTGTCTTTTAAGGAAACATGCCACAAGCTTATTTTGAGTCTCTCCTGAGTGGATTTAGGCTAAATAAGAAGGCAGACACAGTTTTTTTTTAGTTTGGTGCAGAAATTGTTCAATACAAGCTTGGCTTCAAAACAGCATTTCTCCCTGAGAAAAGGCGATTGCGAGCATAAAAGATGCTTGAATTACATGCATTTACTGTCTTTTAAGGAAACGTCCCACAAGCCTGTTTATATGTTCTGCTCAGTGGATTTAGGCTAAATAAGAAGGCAGACACAGTTTTATTTGAGTTTGGTGCAGAAATTGTTCAATACAAGCTTGGCTTCAAAACAGCATTTCTCCCTGAGAAAAGGCGATTGCGAGCATAAAAAGATGCTTGAATTACATGCATTTACTGTCTTTTAAGGAAACGTCCCACAAGCCTGTTTATTTGTTCTGCTCAGTGGATTTAGGCTAAATAAGAAGGCAGACACAGTTTTATTTGAGTTTGGTGCAGAAATTGTTCAATACAAGCTTGGCTTCAAAACAGCATTTTCTCGCTGAGCAAAGGCGATTGCGAGCATAAAAGGATGCTTGAATTACATGCATTGACTGTCTTTTAAGGAAACATGCCACAAGCTTATATTGAGTCTCTCCTGGGTGGATTTAGGCTAAATAAGAAGGCAGACACAGTTTTTTTTTAGTTTGGTGCAGAAATTGTTCAATACAAGCTTGGCTTCAAAACAGCATTTCTCGATGAGAAAAGGCGATTGCGTGCATAAAAGGATGTTTGAATTACATGCATTTACTGTCTTTTAAGGAAACATCCCACAACCATATTTATTAGTTCTGCTCAGTGGATTTAGGCTAAATAAGAAGGCAGACACAGTTTTATTTGAGTTTGGTGCAGAAATTGTTAAATACAAGCTTGGCTTCAAAACAGCATTTTCTCGCTGAGAAAAGGCGATTATGAGCATAAAAGGATGCTTGAATTACATGCATTGACTGTCTTTTAAGGAAACATCCACAAGCTTGTTTATATGTTCTGCTGAGTGGATTTAGGCTAAATAAGAAGGCAGACACAGTTTTATTTGAGTTTGGTGCAGAAATTTTTCAATACAAGCTTGGCTTCAAAACAGCATTTCTCCCTGAGAAAAGGCGATTGCGAGCATAAAAGGATGTTTAAATTACATGCATTGACTGCCTTTTAAGGAAACATCCCACAACCATATTTATTAGTTCTGCTGAGTGGATTTAGGCTAAATAAGAAGGCAGACACAGTTTCATTTGAGTTTGGTGCAGAAATTGTTCAATACAAGCTTGGCTTCAAAACAGCATTTCTCCCTGAGAAAAGGCGATTATGAGCATAAAAGGATGTTTGAATTACATGCATTGACTGTCTTTTAAGGAAACATGCCACAAGCTTATATTGAGTCTCTCCTGGGTGGATTTAGGCTAAATAAGAAGGCAGACACAGTTTTTTTAGTTTGGTGCAGAAATTGTTCAATACAAGCTTGGCTTCAAAACAGCATTTTCTCGCTGAGAAAAGGCGATTTGAGCGTAAAAGGATGCTTGAATTAAATGCATTTACTGTCTTTTAAGGAAACATGCCACAAGCTTATTTTCAGTCTTTCCTGAGTGGATTTAAGCTAAATAAGAAGGCAGACACAGTTTTATTTGAGTTTGGTGCAGAAATTGTTCAATACAAGCTTGGCTTCAAAACAGCATTTTCTCGCTGAGAAATGGCGATTATGAGCATAAAAGGATGCTTGAATTACATGCATTTACTGTCTTTTAAGGAAACATCCCACAACCATATTTATTAGTTCTGCTGAGTGGATTTAGGCTAAATAAGAAGGCAGACACAGTTTTATTTGAGTTTGGTGCAGAAATTGTTCAATACAAGCTTGGCTTCAAAACAGCATTTTCTCGCTGAGAAAAGGCGATTATGAGCATAAAAGGATGCTTGAATTAAATGCATTTACTGTCTTTTAAGGAAACATGCCACAAGCTTATTTTCAGTCTTTCCTGAGTGGATTTAAGCTAAATAAGAAGGCAGACACAGTTTTATTTGAGTTTGGTGCAGAAATTGTTCAATACAAGCTTGGCTTCAAATCAGCATTTTCTCGCTGAGAAAAGGCGATTATGAGCATAAAAGGATGCTTGAATTACATGCATTGACTGTCTTTTAAGGAAACGTCCCACAAGCCTGTTTATATGTTCTGCTCAGTGGATTTAAGCTAAATAAGAAGGCAGACACAGTTTTATTTGAGTTTGGTGCAGAAATTGTTCAATACAAGCTTGGCTTCAAAACAGCATTTTCTCGCTGAGAAAAGGCGATTGAGGATAAAAGGATGTTTGAATTACATGCATTGACTGTCTTTTAAGGAAACATCCCACAACCATATTTATTAGTTCTGCTGAGTGGATTTAGGCTAAATAAGAAGGCAGACACAGTTTCATTTGAGTTTGGTGCAGAAATTGTTCAATACAAGCTTGGCTTCAAAACAGCATTTTCTCGCTGAGAAAAGGCGATTATGAGCATAAAAGGATGCTTGAATTACATGCATTGACTGTCTTTTAAGGAAACATCCCACAAGCTTGTTGATATGTTCTGCTGAGTGGATTTAGGCTAAATAAGAAGGCAGACACAGTTTTATTTGAGTTTGGTGCAGAAATTGTTCAATACAAGCTTGGTTTTCAAAACAGCATTTTCTCGCTGAGAAAAGGCGATTCTGAGCGTAAAAAGGATGCTTGAATTAAATGCATTTACTGTCTTTTAAGGAAACATCCCACAACCATATTTATTAGTTCTGCTGAGTGGATTTAGGCTAAATAAGAAGGCAGACACAGTTTCATTTGAGTTTGGTGCAGAAATTGTTCAATACAAGCTTGGCTTCAAAACAGCTTTTTCTCGCTGAGAAAAGGCGATTGCGAGCATAAAAGATGCTTGAATTACATGCATTGACTGTCTTTTAAGGAAACATGCCACAAGCTTATATCGAGTCTCTCCTGGGTGGATTTAGGCTAAATAAGAAGGCAGACACAGTTTTTTTAGTTTGGTGCAGAAATTGTTCAATACAAGCTTGGCATCATAACAGCATTTTCTCACTGAGAAAAGCCGATTCTGAGCGTAAAAAGGATGCTTGAATTAAATGCATTTACTGTCTTTTAAGGAAACATGCCACAAGCTTATTTTCAGTCTTTCCTGAGTGGATTTAAGCTAAATAAGAAGGCAGACACAGTTTTATTTGAGTTTGGTGCAGAAATTGTTCAATACAAGCTTGGCTTCAAAACAGCATTTTATCGCTGAGAAATGGCGATTCTGAGCATAAAAGGATGCTTGAATTACATGCATTTACTGTCTTTTAAGGAAACATCCCACAAGCTTATTTTCAGTCTCTCCTGAGTGGATTTAGGCTAAATAAGAAGGCAGACACAGTTTTATTTGAGTTTGGTGCAGAAATTTTTCAATACAAGCTTGGCTTCAAAACAGCATTTTCTCGCTGAGAAAAGGCGATTATGAGCATAAAAGGATGCTTGAATTACATGCATTTACTGTCTTTTAAGGAACATCCCACAACCATATTTATTAGTTCTGCTGAGTGGATTTATGCTAAATAAGAGGGCAGACACAGTTTCATTTGAGTTTGGTGCAGAAATTGTTCAATACAAGCTTGGCTTCAAAACAGCATTTTCTCGCTGAGAAAAGGCGATTGCGAGCATAAAAGGATGCTTGAATTACATGCATTGACTGTCTTTTAAGGAAACATCCCACAAGCTTGTTTATATGTTCTGCTGACTGGATGTAGGCTAAATAAGAAGGCAGACACAGTTTTATTTGAGTTTGGTGCAGAAATTGTTCAATACAAGCTTGGCTTCAAAACAGCATTTTCTCGCTGAGCAAAGGCGATTGCGAGCATAAAAGGATGCTTGAATTACATGCATTGACTGTCTTTTAAGGAAACATGCCACAAGCTTATATTGAGTCTCTCCTGGGTGGATTTAGGCTAAATAAGAAGGCAGACACAGTTTTTTTTAGTTTGGTGCAGAAATTGTTCAATACAAGCTTGGCTTCAAAACAGCATTTCTCGATGAGAAAAGGCGATTGCGTGCATAAAAGGATGCTTGAATTACATGCATTTACTGTCTTTTAAGGAAACATGCCACAAGCTTATTTTCAGTTTCTCCTGAGTGGATTTAGGCTAAATAAGAAAGCAGACACAGTTTTATTTGAGTTTGGTGCAGAAATTGTTAAATACAAGCTTGGCTTCAAAACAGCATTTTCTCGCTGAGAAAAGGCGATTGCGAGCTTAAAAGGATGCTTGAATTACATGCATTGACTGTCTTTTAAGGAAACATCCCACAAGCTTGTTTATATGTTCTGCTGAGTGGATTTAGGCTAAATAAGAAGGCAGACACAGTTTTATTTGAGTTTGGTGCAGAAATTTTTCAATACAAGCTTGGCTTCAAAACAGCATTTCTCCCTGAGAAAAGGCGATTGCGAGCATAAAAGGATGTTTAAATTACATGCATTGACTGCCTTTTAAGGAAACATCCCACAACCATATTTATTAGTTCTGCTGAGTGGATTTAGGCTAAATAAGAAGGCAGACACAGTTTCATTTGAGTTTGGTGCAGAAATTGTTCAATACAAGCTTGGCTTCAAAACAGCATTTCTCCCTGAGAAAAGGCGATTGCGAGCATAAAAGGATGTTTGAATTACATGCATTGACTGTCTTTTAAGGAAACATCCCACAACCATATTTATTAGTTCTGCTGAGTGGATTTAGGCTAAATAAGAAGGCAGACACAGTTTCATTTGAGTTTGGTGCAGAAATTGTTCAATACAAGCTTGGCTTCAAAACAGCTTTTTCTCGCTGAGAAAAGGCGATTGCGAGCATAAAAAGATGCTTGAATTTACATGCATTGACTGTCTTTTAAGGAAACATGCCACAAGCTTATATTGAGTCTCTCCTGGGTGGATTTAGGCTAAATAAGAAGGCAGACACAGTTTTTTTAGTTTGGTGCAGAAATTGTTCAATACAAGCTTGGCTTCAAAACAGCATTTTTCGCTGAGAAAAGGCGATTGCTGAGCGTAAAAGGATGCTTGAATTAAATGCATTTACTGTCTTTTAAGGAAACATGCCACAAGCTTATTTTCAGTCTTTCCTGAGTGGATTTAAGCTAAATAAGAAGGCAGACACAGTTTTATTTGAGTTTGGTGCAGAAATTGTTCAATACAAGCTTGGCTTCAAAACAGCATTTTCTCGCTGAGAAATGGCGATTTGCGAGCATAAAAGGATGCTTGAATTACATGCATTTACTGTCTTTTAAGGAAACATCCCACAACCATATTTATTAGTTCTGCTGAGTGGATTTAGGCTAAATAAGAAGGCAGACACAGTTTTATTTGAGTTTGGTGCAGAAATTGTTCAATACAAGCTTGGCTTCAAAACAGCATTTTCTCGCTGAGAAAAGGCGATTCTGAGCATAAAAGGATGCTTGAATTAAATGCATTTACTGTCTTTTAAGGAAACATGCCACAAGCTTATTTTCAGTCTTTCCTGAGTGGATTTAAGCTAAATAAGAAGGCAGACACAGTTTTATTTGAGTTTGGTGCAGAAATTGTTCAATACAAGCTTGGCTTCAAATCAGCATTTTCTCGCTGAGAAAAGGCGATTATGAGCATAAAAGGATGCTTGAATTACATGCATTGACTGTCTTTTAAGGAAACGTCCACAAGCCTGTTTATATGTTCTGCTCAGTGGATTTAAGCTAAATAAGAAGGCAGACACAGTTTTATTTGAGTTTGGTGCAGAAATTGTTCAATACAAGCTTGGCTTCAAAACAGCATTTTCTCGCTGAGAAAAGGCGATTGCGAGGATAAAAGGATGTTTGAATTACATGCATTGACTGTCTTTTAAGGAAACATCCCACAACCATATTTATTAGTTCTGCTGAGTGGATTTAGGCTAAATAAGAAGGCAGACACAGTTTCATTTGAGTTTGGTGCAGAAATTGTTCAATACAAGCTTGGCTTCAAAACAGCATTTTCTCGCTGAGAAAAGGCGATTATGAGCATAAAAGGATGCTTGAATTACATGCATTGACTGTCTTTTAAGGAAACATCCCACAAGCTTGTTTATATGTTCTGCTGAGTGGATTTAGGCTAAATAAGAAGGCAGACACAGTTTTATTTGAGTTTGGTGCAGAAATTGTTCAATACAAGCTTGGCTTCAAAACAGCATTTTCTCGCTGAGAAAAGGCGATTGTGAGCGTAAAATGATGCTTGAATTAAATGCATTTACTGTCTTTTAAGGAAACATGCCACAAGCTTATTTTCAGTCTTTCCTGAGTGGATTTAAGCTAAATAAGAAGGCAGACACAGTTTTATTTGAGTTTGGTGCGGAAAGTGTTCAATACAAGCTTGGCTTCAAAACAGCATTTTCTCGCTGAGAAATGGCGATTATGAGCATAAAAGGATGCTTGAATTACATGCATTTACTGTCTTTTAAGGAAACATCCCACAAGCTTATTTTCAGTCTCTCCTGAGTGGATTTAGGCTAAATAAGAAGGCAGACACAGTTTTATTTGAGTTTGGTGCAGAAATTTTTCAATACAAGCTTGGCTTCAAAACAGCATTTTCTCGCTGAGAAAAGGCGATTTGAGCATAAAAGGATGCTTGAATTACATGCATTTACTGTCTTTTAAGGGAACATCCCACAACCATATTTATTAGTTCTGCTGAGTGGATTTAGGCTAAATAAGAGGGCAGACACAGTTTCATTTGAGTTTGGTGCAGAAATTGTTCAATACAAGCTTGGCTTCAAAACAGCATTTTCTCGCTGAGAAAAGGCGATTAAGAGCATAAAAGGATGCTTGAATTACATGCATTGACTGTCTTTTAAGGAAACATCCCACAAGCTTGTTTATATGTTCTGCTGACTGGATGTAGGCTAAATAAGAAGGCAGACACAGTTTTATTTGAGTTTGGTGCAGAAATTGTTCAATACAAGCTTGGCTTCAAAACAGCCAAGCTTGTATTTCTCGCTGAGAAAAGGCGATTGCGAGCATAAAAGGATGCTTGAATTACATGCATTGACTGTCTTTTAAGGAAACATGCCACAAGCTTATTTTGAGTCTCTCCAGAGTGGATTTAGGCTAAATAAGAAGGCAGACACAGTTTTATTTGAGTTTGGTGCAGAAATTGTTCAATACAAGCTTGGCTTCAAAACAGCATTTTCTCGCTGAGAAAAGGCGATTCTGAGCATAAAAGATGCTTGAATTACATGCATTTACTGTCTTTTAAGGAAACATGCCACAAGCTTATTTTCAGTTTCTCCTGAGTGGATTTAGGCTAAATAAGAAGGCAGACACAGTTTTATTTGAGTTTGGTGCAGAAATTGTTCAATACAAGCTTGGCTTCAAAACAGCATTTTCTCGCTGAGAAAAGGCGATTATGTAGCATGAAAAGATGCTTGAATTACATGCATTTACATTCTTTTAAGGAAACATGCCACAAGCTTATTTTAAGTTTCTCCTGAGTGGATTTAGGCTAAATAAGAAGGCAGACACAGTTTTATTTGAGTTTGGTGCAGAAATTGTTAAATACAAGCTTGGCTTCAAAACAGCATTTTCTCGCTGAGAAAAGGCGATTCTGAGCATAAAAGGATGCTTGAATTACATGCATTGACTGTCTTTTAAGGAAACATCCCACAAGCTTGTTTATATGTTCTGCTGAGTGGGTTTAGGCTAAATAAGAAGGCAGACACAGTTTTATTTGAGTTTGGTGCAGAAATTGTTCAATACAAGCTTGGCTTCAAAACAGCATTTTCTCGCTGAGAAAAGGCGATTTGAGCATAAAAGGATGCTTGAATTACATGCATTTACTGTCTTTTAAGGAAACATGTCACAAGCTTATTTTGAGTCTCTCCTGAGTGGATTTAGGCTAAATAAGAAGGCAGACACAGTTTTATTTGAGTTTGGTGCAGAAATTGTTCAATACAAGCTTGGCTTCAAAACAGCATTTTCTCGCTGAGAAAAGGCGATTGCGAGCATAAAAGGATGCTTGAATTACATGCATTTATTGTCTTCTAAGGAAACATGCCACAAGTTTATTTTCAGTCTCTCCTGAGTGGATTTAGGCTAAATAAGAAGGCAGACACAGTTTTATTTGAGTTTGGTGCAGAAATTGTTCAATACAAGCTTGGCTTTAAAACAGCATTTTCTCGCTGAGAAAAGGCGATTATGAGCATAAAAGGATGCTTGAATTACATGCATTTACTGTCTTTTAAGGAAACGTCCCACAAGCCTGTTTATATGTTCTGCTCAGTAGATTTAAGCTAAATAAGAAGGCAGACACAGTTTTATTTGAGTTTGGTGCAGAAATTGTTCAATACAAGCTTGGCTTCAAAACAGCATTTTCTCGCTGAGAAAAGGCGATTATGAGCATAAAAGGATGCTTGAATTACATGCATTTACTGTCTTTTAAGGAAACATGCCACAAGCTTATTTTCAGTTTCTCCTGAGTGGATTTAGGCTAAATAAGAAGGCAGACACAGTTTTATTTGAGTTTGGTGCAGAAATTGTTAAATACAAGCTTGGCTTCAAAACAGCATTTTCTCGCTGAGAAAAGGCGATTAAGAGCAAAAAGGATGCTTGAATTACATGCATTGACTGTCTTTTAAGGAAACATCCCACAAGCTTGTTTATATGTTCTGCTGAGTGGGTTTAGGCTAAATAAGAAGGCAGACACAGTTTTATTTGAGTTTGGTGCAGAAATTGTTCAATACAAGCTTGGCTTCAAAACAGCATTTTCTCGCTGAGAAAAGGCGATTTCGAGCATAAAAGGATGCTTGAATTACATGCATTTACTGTCTTTTAAGGAAACATGTCACAAGCTTATTTTGAGTCTCTCCTGAGTGGATTTAGGCTAAATAAGAAGGCAGACACAGTTTTATTTGAGTTTGGTGCAGAAATTGTTCAATACAAGCTTGGCTTCAAAACAGCATTTTCTCGCTGAGAAAAGGCGATTCTGAGCATAAAAGGATGCTTGAATTACATGCATTGACTGTCTTTTAAGGAAACATCCCACAAGCTTGTTTATATGTTCTGCTGAGTGGATTTAGGCTAATTAAGAAGGCAGACACAGTTTTTTTTTAGTTTGGTGCAGAAATTGTTCAATACAAGCTTGGCTTCAAAACAGCATTTCTCGCTGAGAAAAGGCGATTGCGAGCATAAAAGGATGTTAGAATTACATGCATTTACTGTCTTTTAAGGAAACATCCCACAACCATATTTATTAGTTCTGCTGAGTGGATTTAGGCTAAATAAGAAGGCAGACACAGTTTTATTTGAGTTTGGTGCAGAAATTGTTCAATACAAGCTTGGCTTCAAAACAGCATTTTCTCGCTGAGAAAAGGCGATTGCGAGCATAAAATGATGCTTGAATTACTTGCATTTACTGTCTTTTAAGGAAACATCCCACAACCATATTTATTAGTTCTGCTGAGTGGATTTAGGCTAAATAAGAAGTCAGACACAGTTTTATTTGAGTTTGGTGCAGAAATTGTTCAATACAAGCTTGGCTTCAAAACAGCATTTTCTCGCTGAGAAAAGGCGACGAGCATAACCCTTGCACTGCACACTCTTCGGGTGTTGACTCGGGGGTCCGAGGGACCCCGCCCGCTGCAGCGGACCTTCCCCACGTCCCCTGCGCTGCGGGGTCAGAGGGACCCCGCGTCGTCAACTCCGCTGCGGGGTCCGAGGGACCCCCCGACGCCCCTCCTCTGGGGGTCCGAGGACCCGACCGCTGCAGCGGACCTTCCCGACGTCCCCTCCGCTGCGGGGTCAGAGGGACCCCGTCGTCAACTCCGCTGCGGGTCTGAGGGACCCCGACGTCCCCCTCCGCTGCGGGTCAGAGGGACCCGCCGGCTCTAGCGGACCTTACCGGCGTCAACTCCGCTGCGGGGTCTGAGGGACCCCGCCGGCTCTAGCGGACCTTACCGACGTCCCCTCCGCTGCGGGGTCTGAGGGACCTTCCCGACGTCCCCTCCGCTGTGGGGCCTCGGGGACCCCAGGATAGAGGACATTCTCGGACCCTGACTCCTCGCGGCCGGGCGCGCCGTCTCCTAGGGGCCTGGCGGACCCGGGACGTCGGGATGGAGGACCTTCTCGGGGCCTGACTCGCGCCCCGACGTCCCGTCTCCTCGGGGCCTCGCGGACCCGGGCTCGTAAACCTTCCAGGGCTCGGACTCCCGGCGCCCCGACGTCCCGTCTCCTCGGGCCTCGCGGACCCCGGGATCGTAAACCTCCCGGGCCCTGTCTCAGAGAGTCCGGGACGCCCGTTCCTCACGCGAGGCCCGTGGCCTCGGGTCGGAGGGACCCGGGGGAGGGATTGAGAGTAGGGAGGGAGGGGGAGAGAGAAAGAGAGAGAGAGAGGAAGAAGGAGAGAGAGAGAGAGAGAGATGAGAGATGAGAGTCTGAAGCGCATGCGCGGGCCGGGGTGGGTCGAGGGGGGGTGAGAAGAGATGGGGGAGGAGGAAAGATGGGGGGGGAGGACAGATGGGGTGATATGGGGGAGGAGAGATGAAAGAAAGAGAGATGAAAGAAAGAGAGAGAGGACGCGCATGCGCGGGGGAAACAGCCCCCCCGGTGGACGCGCGAGGTAGAGGGTGCGCGAACAGCCCCAAAAAAACGACTTTTGGGCCAACTCCCCCGTGTCGAATACGGCTCCCTTCCCCCCCTCTCGCTCTCTGGGCCTAGAGCTAAAGGCGGGTAGCGATTTAAAAACACCCCCCCCCTCCCGCTCTTTCTCTTTCTCCCAGCATTCCCCGTGTGAGAACAGGGTAGCACGAGGGATAAAAAGATGCTTGAATTACATGCATTGTATGTGTTTTAAGGAAACATGCCACAAGCTTATTTTGAGTCTCTCCTGAGTGGATTTAGGCTAAATAAGAAGGCAGACACAGTTTTATTTGAGTTTGGTGCAGAAATTGTTCAATACAAGCTTGGCTTCAAAACAGCATTTTCTCGCTGAGAAAAGGCGATTATGAGCATAAAAGGATGCTTGAATTACATGCATTTACTGTCTTTTAAGGAAACATGCCACAAGCTTATTTTCAGTTTCTCCTGAGTGGATTTAGGCTAAATAAGAAGGCAGACACAGTTTTATTTGAGTTTGGTGCAGAAATTGTTAAATACAAGCTTGGCTTCAAAACAGCATTTTTCGCTGAGAAAAGGCGATTTAGCAAAAGGATGCTTGAATTACATGCATTGACTGTCTTTTAAGGAAACATCCCACAAGCTTGTTTATATGTTCTGCTGAGTGGGTTTAGGCTAAATAAGAAGGCAGACACAGTTTTATTTGAGTTTGGTGCAGAAATTGTTCAATACAAGCTTGGCTTCAAAACAGCATTTTCTCGCTGAGAAAAGGCGATTTCGAGCATAAAAGGATGCTTGAATTACATGCATTTACTGTCTTTTAAGGAAACATGTCACAAGCTTATTTTGAGTCTCTCCTGAGTGGATTTAGGCTAAATAAGAAGGCAGACACAGTTTTATTTGAGTTTGGTGCAGAAATTGTTCAATACAAGCTTGGTTTCAAAACAGCATTTTCTCGCTGAGAAAAGGCGATTATGAGCATAAAAGGATGCTTGAATTACATGCATTGACTGTCTTTTAAGGAAACATCCCACAAGCTTGTTTATATGTTCTGCTGAGTGGATTTAGGCTAATTAAGAAGGCAGACACAGTTTTTTTTTAGTTTGGTGCAGAAATTGTTCAATACAAGCTTGGCTTCAAAACAGCATTTCTCGCTGAGAAAAGGCGATTGCGAGCATAAAAGGATGTTAGAATTACATGCATTTACTGTCTTTTAAGGAAACATGCCACAAGTTTATTTTCAGTCTCTGCTGAGTGGATTTAGGCTAAATAAGAAGGCAGACATAGTTTCATTTGAGTTTGGTGCAGAAATTGTTCAATACAAGCTTGGCTTCAAAACAGCATTTTCTCGCTGAGAAAAGGCGATTGCGAGCATAAAAGGATGCTTGAATTACATGCATTGACTGTCTTTTGAGGAAACATGCCACAAGCTTATATTGAGTCTCTCCTGGGTGGATTTAGGCTAAATAAGAAGGCAGACACAGTTTTATTTGAGTTTGGTGCAGAAATTGTTCAATACAAGCTTGGCTTCAAAACAGCATTTTCTCGCTGAGAAAAGGCGATTTGCAGCATAAAAGGATGCTTGAATTACATGCATTGACTGTCTTTTAAGGAAACATGCCACAAGCTTATTTTCAGTCTCTCCTGAGTGGATTTAGGCTAAATAAGAAGGCAGACACAGTTTTATTTGAGTTTGGTGCAGAAATTGTTCAATACAAGCTTGGCTTCAAAACAGCATTTCTCGCTGAGAAAGGCGATTGCGAGCATAAAAATGATGTTTGAATTACATGCATTTACTGTCTTTTAAGGAAACATCCCACAACCATATTTATTAGTTCTGCTGAGTGGATTTAGGCTAAATAAGAAGGCAGACACAGTTTCATTTGAGTTTGGTGCAGAAATTGTTCAATACAAGCTTGGCTTAAAACAGCATTTTTCGCTGAGAAAAGGCGACATGAGCATAAAAAAATGCTTTAATTACATGCATTTACTGTCTTTTAAGGAAACATCCCACAACCATATTTATTAGTTCTGCTGAGTGGATTTAGGCTAAATAAGAAGGCAGACACAGTTTCATTTGAGTTTGGTGCAGAAATTGTTCAATACAAGCTTGGCTTCAAAACAGCATTTTCTCGCTGAGAAAAGGCGATTGCGAGCATAAAAAGATGCTTGAATTACATGCATTTACTGTCTTTTAAGGAAACATGCCACAAGCTTATTTTCAGTTTCTCCTGAGTGGATTTAGGCTAAATAAGAAGGCAGACACAGTTTTATTTGAGTTTGGTGCAGAAATTGTTCAATACAAGTTTGGCTTCAAAACAGCATTTTCTCGCTGAGAAAAGGCGATTGCGAGCATAAAAGGATGCTTGAATTACATGCATTTACTGTCTTTAAAGGAAACGTCCCACAAGCCTGTTTATATGTTCTGCTCATTAGATTTAAGCTAAATAAGAAGGCAGACACAGTTTTATTTGAGTTTGGTGCAGAAATTGTTCAATACAAGCTTGGCTTCAAAACAGCATTTTCTCGCTGAGAAAAGGCGATTATGAGCATAAAAGATGCTTGAATTACATGCATTTACTGTCTTTTAAGGAAACATGCCACAAGCTTATTTTCAGTTTCTCCTGAGTGGATTTAGGCTAAATAAGAAGGCAGACACAGTTTTATTTGAGTTTGGTGCAGAAATTGTTCAATACAAGCTTGGCTTCAAAACAGCATTTCTCCCTGAGAAAAGGCGATTGCGAGCATAAAAGAATGCTTGAATTACATGCATTGACTGTCTTTTAAGGAAACATGCCACAAGCTTATATTGAGTCTCTCTTGGGTGGATTTAGGCTAAATAAGAAGGCAGGATAGAGGACATTCTCGGACCCTGACTCCTCGCGGCCGGGCGCGCCGTCTCCTAGGGGCCTGGCGGACCCCGGGCTCGTAAACCTTCCAGGGCTCGGACTCCGCGCGTCCCGACGTCCCGTCTCCTCGGGGCCTCGCGGACCCCGGGATCGTAAACCTCCCGGGCCCTGTCTCAGAGAGTCCGGGACGTCCCGTTCCTACGCGAGGCCCGTGGCCTCGGGTCGGAGGGACCCGGGGAGGGATTGAGAGTAGGGAGGGAGGGGGAGAGAGAAAGAGAGAGAGAGAGGAAGAAGGAGAGAGAGAGAGAGAGATGAGAGATGAGAGTCAAGCGCATGCGCGGGCCGGGGGTGGGTCGAGGGGGTGAGAAGAGATGGGGGGAGGAGGAAAGATGGGGGGGAGGACAGATGGGGTGATATGGGGAGGAGAGATGAAAGAAAGAGAGATGAAAGAAAAGAGAGAGGGCGCGCATGCGCGGGGGAAACAGCCCCGGTGGGCGCGAGGTAGAGGGTGCGCGAACAGCCCCAAAAACGACTTTGGGCCAACTCCCCGTGTCGAATACGGCTCCCTTCCCCCTCTCGCTCTCTGGGCCTAGAGCTAAAGGCGGGTAGCGATTTAAAAACACCCCCTCCCGCTCTTTCTCTTTCTCCCAGCATTCCCGTGTGAGAACAGGGTAGCACGAGGGATAAAAAGATGCTTGAATTACATGCATTGTATGTGTTTTAAGGAAACATGCCACAAGCTTATTTTGAGTCTCTCCTGAGTGGATTTAGGCTAAATAAGAAGGCAGACACAGTTTTATTTGAGTTTGGTGCAGAAATTGTTCAATACAAGCTTGGCTTCAAAACAGCATTTTCTCGCTGAGAAAAGGCGATTGTAGCATGAAAAGATGCTTGAATTACATGCATTTACATTCTTTTAAGGAAACATGCCACAAGCTTGTTTATATGTTCTGCTGAGTGGGTTTAGGCTAAATAAGAAGGCAGACACAGTTTTATTTGAGTTTGGTGCAGAAATTGTTCAATACAAGCTTGGCTTCAAAACAGCATTTTCTCGCTGAGAAAAGGCGATTTCGAGCATAAAAGGATGCTTGAATTACATGCATTTACTGTCTTTTAAGGAAACATGTCACAAGCTTATTTTGAGTCTCTCCTGAGTGGATTTAGGCTAAATAAGAAGGCAGACACAGTTTTATTTGAGTTTGGTGCAGAAATTGTTCAATACAAGCTTGGCTTCAAAACAGCATTTTCTCGCTGAGAAAAGGCGATTATGAGCATAAAAGGATGCTTGAATTACATGCATTTATTGTCTTCTAAGGAAACATGCCACAAGTTTATTTTCAGTCTCTCCTGAGTGGATTTAGGCTAAATAAGAAGGCAGACACAGTTTTATTTGAGTTTGGTGCAGAAATTGTTCAATACAAGCTTGGCTTAAAACAGCATTTTCTCGCTGAGAAAAGGCGATTGTAGCATAAAAGGATGCTTGAATTACATGCATTTACTGTCTTTTAAGGAAACGTCCCACAAGCCTGTTTATATGTTCTGCTCAGTAGATTTAAGCTAAATAAGAAGGCAGACACAGTTTTATTTGAGTTTGGTGCAGAAATTGTTCAATACAAGCTTGGCTTCAAAACAGCATTTTCTCGCTGAGAAAAGGCGATTAGTAGCATAAAAGGATGCTTGAATTACATGCATTTACTGTCTTTTAAGGAAACATGCCACAAGCTTATTTTCAGTTTCTCCTGAGTGGATTTAGGCTAAATAAGAAGGCAGACACAGTTTTATTTGAGTTTGGTGCAGAAATTGTTAAATACAAGCTTGGCTTCAAAACAGCATTTTCTCGCTGAGAAAAGGCGATTAGCAGCAAAAAGGATGCTTGAATTACATGCATTGACTGTCTTTTAAGGAACATGCCACAAGCTTGTTTATATGTTCTGCTGAGTGGGTTTAGGCTAAATAAGAAGGCAGACACAGTTTTATTTGAGTTTGGTGCAGAAATTGTTCAATACAAGCTTGGCTTCAAAACAGCATTTTCTCGCTGAGAAAAGGCGATTTGAGCATAAAAGGATGCTTGAATTACATGCATTTACTGTCTTTTAAGGAAACATGTCACAAGCTTATTTTGAGTCTCTCCTGAGTGGATTTAGGCTAAATAAGAAGGCAGACACAGTTTTATTTGAGTTTGGTGCAGAAATTGTTCAATACAAGCTTGGCTTCAAAACAGCATTTTCTCGCTGAGAAAAGGCGATTGAGCATAAAAGGATGCTTGAATTACATGCATTGACTGTCTTTTAAGGAAACATCCACAAGCTTGTTTATATGTTCTGCTGAGTGGATTTAGGCTAATTAAGAAGGCAGACACAGTTTTTTTAGTTTGGTGCAGAAATTGTTCAATACAAGCTTGGCTTCAAAACAGCATTTTCGCTGAGAAAAGGCGATTACGAGCATAAAAGGATGTTAGAATTACATGCATTTACTGTCTTTTAAGGAAACATCCCACAACCATATTTATTAGTTCTGCTGAGTGGATTTAGGCTAAATAAGAAGGCAGACACAGTTTTATTTGAGTTTGGTGCAGAAATTGTTCAATACAAGCTTGGCTTCAAAACAGCATTTTCTCGCTGAGAAAAGGCGATTATGAGCATAAAATGATGTTTGAATTACATGCATTTACTGTCTTTTAAGGAAACATGCCACAAGTTTATTTTCAGTCTCTGCTGAGTGGATTTAGGCTAAATAAGAAGGCAGACATAGTTTCATTTGAGTTTGGTGCAGAAATTGTTCAATACAAGCTTGGCTTAAAACAGCATTTTCTCGCTGAGAAAAGGCGATTGCGAGCATAAAAGGATGCTTGAATTACATGCATTGACTGTCTTTTGAGGAAACATGCCACAAGCTTATATTGAGTCTCTCCTGGGTGGATTTAGGCTAAATAAGAAGGCAGACACAGTTTTATTTGAGTTTGGTGCAGAAATTGTTCAATACAAGCTTGGCTTCAAAACAGCATTTCTCGCTGAGAAAGGCGATTAGTGAGCATAAAAATGATGTTTGAATTACATGCATTTACTGTCTTTTAAGGAAACATCCCACAACCATATTTATTAGTTCTGCTGAGTGGATTTAGGCTAAATAAGAAGGCAGACACAGTTTCATTTGAGTTTGGTGCAGAAATTGTTCAATACAAGCTTGGCTTCAAAACAGCATTTTTCGCTGAGAAAAGGCGATGAAAGCATAAAAAAATGCTTTAATTACATGCATTTACTGTCTTTTAAGGAAACATCCCACAACCATATTTATTAGTTCTGCTGAGTGGATTTAGGCTAAATAAGAAGGCAGACACAGTTTCATTTGAGTTTGGTGCAGAAATTGTTCAATACAAGCTTGGCTTCAAAACAGCATTTTCTCGCTGAGAAAAGGCGATTATGAGCATAAAAAGATGCTTGAATTACATGCATTTACTGTCTTTTAAGGAAACATGCCACAAGCTTATTTTCAGTTTCTCCTGAGTGGATTTAGGCTAAATAAGAAGGCAGACACAGTTTTATTTGAGTTTGGTGCAGAAATTGTTCAATACAAGCTTGGCTTCAAAACAGCATTTTCTCGCTGAGAAAAGGCGATTATGAGCATAAAAGGATGCTTGAATTACATGCATTTACTGTCTTTAAAGGAAACGTCCCACAAGCCTGTTTATATGTTCTGCTCATTAGATTTAAGCTAAATAAGAAGGCAGACACAGTTTTATTTGAGTTTGGTGCAGAAATTGTTCAATACAAGCTTGGCTTCAAAACAGCATTTTCTCGCTGAGAAAAGGCGATTGCAGCATAACCCTTGCACTGCACACTCTTTGGTGTTGACTCGGGGTCCGAGGACCCGCCCGCTGCAGCGGACCTTCCCCACGTCCCCTGCGCTGCGGGTCAGAGGGACCCGCCCGCCCAGCGGAGCTTACCCAAGTCCCCTCCGCTGGGGTCTGAGGGACTTTTTCGGCGTCCGCTCCGCTGGGGTCCGAGGGACCCGACCGCTCCAGCGGACCTTACCCACGTCCCCTGCCCCGGGGTCCGAGGGACCCCGACGTCCCCCTCCGCTGCGGGGTCTGAGGGACTTTCGACGTCCGCTCCGCTGGGGGTCCGAGGGACCCCGACCGCTCCAGCGGACCTTACCCACGTCCCCTGCCCTGTGGGGTCCGAGGGACCCCGTCGGCCCCTCCGATGCGGGTCCGAGGGACCCCGTCGGCCCCTCCGCTGCGGGTCCGAGGACCCGCCAGCTCCAGCAGACCTTCCTGGCGCCCCTGCGCTGCGGGGGTCAGAGGGACCCGCGTCGTCAACTCCGCTGCGGGTCCGAGGACCCCGACGTCCCCCTCCTCTGGGGTCCGAGGGACCCGACCGCTGCAGCGGACCTTCCCGACGTCCCTCCGCTGCGGGGTCAGAGGGACCCCGTCGTCAACTCCGCTGCGGGGTCTGAGGGACCCCGACGTCCCCTCCGCTGCGGGGTCAGAGGGACCCGCCGGCTCTAGCGGACCTTACCGGCGTCAACTCCGCTGCGGGTCCGAGGACCGCCGGCTCCAGCGACCTTCCCGACGCCCCTGCGCTGCGGGGTCAGAGGGACCCCGCCCGGCTCTAGCGGACCTTACCGGCGTCCCCTCCGCTGCGGGGTCTGAGGGACCCCGACGTCCCCTCCGCTGTGGGTCCGAGGGGACCCCGCCAGCTCCAGCGGACCTTCCCGACGCCCCTGCGCTGCGGGGTCAGAGGGACCCGCCGGCTCTAGCGGACCTTACCGCGTCCCCTCCGCTGCGGGGTCTGAGGGACCTTCCCGACGTCCCCTCCGCTGTGGGGCCTCGGGACCCCAGGATAGAGGACATTCTCGGACCCTGACTCCTCGCGGCCGGCGCGCCGTCTCCTAGGGGCCTGGCGGACCCGGGGACGTCGGGATGGAGGACCTTCTCGGGGCCTGACTCCGCGCGCCCCGACGTCCCGTCTCCTCGGGGCCTCGCGGACCCGGGCTCGTAAACCTTCCAGGGCTCGGACTCCGCGCCCCGGCGTCCCGTCTCCTCGGGGCCTCGCGGACCCGGGATCGTAAACCTCCCGGGCCCTGTCTCAGAGAGTCCGGGGACGTCCCGTTCCACGCGAGGCCCGTGGCCTCGGGTCGGAGGGACCCGGGGGAGGGATTGAGAGTAGGGAGGGAGGGGGAGAGAAGAGAGAGAGAGAGAGAAGAAGGAGAGAGAGAGAGAGAGAGATGAGAGATGAGAGTCTGGCGCATGCGCGGGCCGGGGGGTGGAGGGGGGTGAGAAGAGATGGGGAGGAGGAAAGATGGGGGGGAGGACAGATGGGGTGATATGGGGGGAGAGATGAAAGAAAGAGAGATGAAAGAAAGAGAGAGAGGACGCGCGCATGCTGGGGAAACAGCCCCGGTGGACGCGCGAGGTAGAGGGTGCGCGAACAGCCCCAAAAAAACGACTTTGGGCCAACTCCCCGTGTCGAATACGGCTCCCTTCCCCCTCTCGCTCTCTGGGCCTAGAGCTAAAGGCGGGTAGCGATTTAAAAACACCCCCTCCCGCTCTTTCTCTTTCTCCCAGCATTCCCGTGTGAGAACAGGGTAGCACGAGGGATAAAAGATGCTTGAATTACATGCATTGTATGTGTTTTAAGGAAACATGCCACAAGCTTATTTTGAGTCTCTCCTGAGTGGATTTAGGCTAAATAAGAAGGCAGACACAGTTTTATTTGAGTTTGGTGCAGAAATTGTTAAATACAAGCTTGGCTTCAAAACAGCATTTTCTCGCTGAGAAAAGGCGATTGCGAGCATAAAAAGATCCTTGAATTACATGCGTTTACTATCTTTTAAGGAAACATCCCACAAGCATATTTATATGTTCTGCTGAGTGGATTTAGGCTAAATAAGAAGGCAGACACAGTTTTATTTGAGTTTGGTGCAGAAATTGTTCAATACAAGCTTGGCTTCAAAACAGCATTTTCTCGCTGAGAAAAGGCGATTGCGAGCATAAAAGGATGCTTGAATTACATGCATTTACTGTCTTATAAGGAAACATCCCACACCATATTTATTAGTTCTGCTGAGTTGATTTAGGCTAAATAAGAAGGCAGACACAGTTTTATTTGAGTTTGGTGCAGAAATTGTTCAATACAAGCTTGGCTTCAAAACAGCATTTTCTCGCTGAGAAAAGGCGATTGCGAGCATAAAAGGATGCTTGAATTACATGCATTGTATGTGTTTAAGGAAACATGCCACAAGCTTATTTTGAGTCTCTCCTGAGTGGATTTAGGCTAAATAAGAAGGCAGACACAGTTTTATTTGAGTTTGGTGCAGAAATTGTTCAATACAAGCTTGGCTTCAAAACAGCATTTTCTCGCTGAGAAAAGCGATTAAGTAGCATAAAAGATACTTGAATAACATGCATTTACTGTCTTTTAAGGAAACTTCCCACAACCATATTTATTAGTTCTGCTGACTGGATTTAGGCTAAATTAAAAGGCAGACACAGTTTTATTTGAGTTTGGTGCAGAAATTGTTCAATACAAGCTTGGCTTCAAAACAGCATTTTCTCGCTGAGAAAAGGCGATTCTGAGCATAAAAGATGCTTGAATTACATGCATTTACTGTCTTTTAAGGAAACATCCCACAACCATATTTATTAGTTCTGCTGAGTGGATTTAGGCTAAATAAGAAGGCAGACACAGTTTTATTTGAGTTTGGTGCAGAAATTGTTCAATACAAGCTTGGCTTCAAAACAGCATTTTCTCGCTGAGAAAAGGCGATTGCGAGCATAAAAGGATGCTTGAATTACATGCATTTACTGTCCTATAAGGAAACATCCCACACCATATTTATTAGTTCTGCTGAGTTGATTTAGGCTAAATAAGAAGGCAGACACAGTTTTATTTGAGTTTGGTGCAGAAATTGTTCAATACAAGCTTGGCTTCAAAACAGCATTTTCTCGCTGAGAAAAGGCGATTGCGAGCATAAAAGGATGCTTGAATTACATGCATTTACTGTCTTTTAAGGAAACATCCCACAAGCTTATTTTCAGTCTCTCCTGAGTGGATTTAGGCTGAATAAGAAGGCAGACACAGTTTTATTTGAGTTTGGTGCAGAAATTGTTCAATACAAGCTTGGCTTCAAAACAGCATTTTCTCACTGAGAAAAGGCGATTGCGAGCTTAAAAAGATGCTTGAATTACATGCATTTACTGTCTTTTAAGGAAACATCCCACAACCATATTTATTAGTTCTGTTGAGTTGATTTAGGCTAAATAAGAAGGCAGACACAGTTTTATTTGAGTTTGGTGCAGAAATTGTTCAATACAAGCTTGGCTTCAAAACAGCATTTTCTCGCTGAGAAAAGGCGATTGCGAGCATAAAAGGATGCTTGAATTACATGCATTTACTGTCCTATAAGGAAACATCCCACACCATATTTATTAGTTCTGCTGAGTTGATTTAGGCTAAATAAGAAGGCAGACACAGTTTTATTTGAGTTTGGTGCAGAAATTGTTCAATACAAGCTTGGCTTCAAAACAGCATTTTCTCGCTGAGAAAAGGCGATTATGAAACATAAAAGGATGCTTGAATTACAAGCATTTACTGTCTTTTAAGGAAACATCCCACAAGCTTATTTTCAGTCTCTCCTGAGTGGATTTAGGCTAAATAAGAAGGCAGACACAGTTTTATTTGAGTTTGGTGCAGAAATTGTTCAATACAAGCTTGGCTTCAAAACAACATTTTCTCGCTGAGAAAAGGCGATTACGAGCATAAAAGATGCTTGATTTACATGCATTTACTGTCTTTTAAGGAAACATCCACAAGCTTGTTTATATGTTCTGCTGAGTGGATTTAGGCTAAATAAGAAGGCAGACACAGTTTTATTTGAGTTTGGTGCAGAAATTGTTCAATACAAGCTTGGCTCCAAAACAGCATTTTCTCGCTGAGAAAAGGCGATTGCGAAACATAAAAGGATGCTTGAATTACATGCATTAACTGTCTTTTAAGGAAACATCCCACACCATATTTATTAGTTCTGCTGAGTGGATTTAGGCTAAATAAGAAGGCAGACACAGTTTTATTTGAGTTTGGTGCAGAAATTGTTCAATACAAGCTTGGCTTCAAAACAGCATTTTCTCGCTGAGAAAAGGCGATTGCGAGCATAAAAGGATGCTTGAATTACATGCATTTACTGTCTTTTAAGGAAACATCCCACAACCATATTTATTAGTTCTGCTGAGTGGATTTAGGCTAAATAAGAAGGCAGACACAGTTTTATTTGAGTTTGGTGCAGAAATTGTTCAATACAAGCTTGGCTTCAAAACAGCATTTTCTCGCTGAGAAAAAGCGATTATGAGCATAAAAGGATGCTTGAATTACAAGCATTTACTGTCTTTAAGGAAACAACCCACAAGCTTATTTTCAGTCTCTCCTGAGTGGATTTAGGCTAAATAAGAAGGCAGACACAGTTTTATTTGAGTTTGGTGCAGAAATTGTTCAATAAAAGCTTGGCTTCAAAACAGCATTTTCTCGCTGAGAAAAGGCGATTGCGAGCATAAAAGGATGCTTGAATTACATGCATTTACTGTCTTTTAAGGAAAAATCCTACAAGTTTGTTTATATGTTCTGCTGAGTGGATTTAGGCTAAATAAGAAGGCAGACACAGTTTGATTTGAGTTTGGTGCAGAAATTGTTTAATACAAGCTTGGCTTCAAAACAGCATTTTCTCGCTGAGAAAAGCGATTAGAGCATAAAAGATGCTTGAATTACATGCATTTACTGTCTTTTAAGGAAACATCCCACAACCATATTTATTAGTTCTGCTGAGTGGATTTAGGCTAAATAAGAAGGCAGACACAGTTTTATTTGAGTTTGGTGCAGAAATTGTTCAATACAAGCTTGGCTTAAAACAGCATTTTCTCGCTGAGAAAAGGCGATTATGAGCATAAAAGGATGCTTGAATTACATGCATTTACTGTCTTTTAAGGAAACATCCACAACCATATTTATTAGTTCTGCTGAGTGGATTTAGGCTAAATAAGAAGGCAGACACAGTTTTATTTGAGTTTGGTGCAGAAATTGTTCAATACAAGCTTGGCTTCAAAACAGCATTTTCTCGCTGAGAAAAGGCGATTATGCGAGCATAAAAGGATGCTTGAATTACATGCATTTACTGTCTTTTAAGGAAACATCCCACAACCATATTTATTAGTTCCGCTGAGTGGATTTAGGCTAAATAAGAAAGCAGACACAGTTTTATTTGAGTTTGGTGCAGAAATTTTTCAATACAAGCTTGGCTTCAAAACAGCACTTTCTTGCTGAGAAAAGGCGATTGCGAGCATAAAAGGATGCTTGAATTACATGCATTGTATGTGTTTTTAAGGAAACATGCCACAAGCTTATTTTGAGTCTCTCCTGAGTGGATTTAGGCTAAATAAGAAGGCAGACACAGTTTTATTTGAGTTTGGTGCAGAAATTGTTCAATACAAGCTTGGCTTCAAAACAGCATTTTCTCGCTGAGAAAAGGCGATTATGAGCATAAAAGATGCTTGAATTACATGCATTTACTGTCTTTTAAGGAAACATCCCACAACCATATTTATTAGTTCTGCTGAGTGGATTTAGGCTAAATAAGAAGGCAGACACAGTTTTATTTGAGTTTGGTGCAGAAATTGTTCAATACAAGCTTGGCTTCAAAACAACATTTTCTCGCTGAGAAAAGGCGATTAGAGCATAAAAGATGCTTGAATTACATGCATTTACTGTCTTTTAAGGAAACATCCCACAACCATATTTATTATTTCTGCTGAGTTGATTTAGGCTAAATAAGAAGGCAGACACAGTTTTATTTGAGTTTGGTGCAGAAATTGTTCAATACAAGCTTGGCTTCAAAACAACATTTTCTCGCTGAGAAAAGGCGATTACGAGCATAAAAGATGCTTGAATTACATGCGTTTACTGTCTTTTAAGGAAACATCCCACAACCATATTCATTAGTTCTGCTGAGTGGATTTAGGCTAAATAAGAAGGCAGACACAGTTTTATTTGAGTTTGGTGCAGAAATTGTTCAATACAAGCTTGGCTTCAAAACAGCATTTTCTCGCTGAGAAAAGGCGATTATGAGCATAAAAGGATGCTTGATTTACATGCATTTACTGTCTTTTAAGGAAACATCCCACAAGCTTGTTTATATGTTCTGCTGAGTGGATTTAGGCTAAATAAGAAGGCAGACACAGTTTTATTTGAGTTTGGTGCAGAAATTGTTCAATACAAGCTTGGCTTCAAAACAGCATTTTCTCGCTGAGAAAAGGCGATTGCAGCATAAAAGGATGCTTGAATTACATGCATTGACTGTCTTTTAAGGAAACATGCCACAAGCTTATTTTGAGTCTCTCCTGAGTGGATTTAGGACTAAATAAGAAGGCAGACACAGTTTTATTTGAGTTTGGTGCAGAAATTGTTCAATAAAAGCTTGGCTTCAAAACAGCATTTTCTCGCTGAGAAAAGGCGATTATGAGCATAAAAGGATGCTTGAATTACATGCATTTACTGTCTTTTAAGGAAACATCCTACAAGTTTGTTTATATGTTCTGCTGAGTGGATTTAGGCTAAATAAGAAGGCAGACACAGTTTGATTTGAGTTTGGTGCAGAAATTGTTTAATACAAGCTTGGCTTCAAAACAGCATTTTCTCGCTGAGAAAAGGCGATTGCGAGCATAAAAAGATGCTTGAATTACATGCATTTACTGTCTTTTAAGGAAACATCCCACAACCATATTTATTAGTTCTGCTGAGTGGATTTAGGCTAAATAAGAAGGCAGACACAGTTTTATTTGAGTTTGGTGCAGAAATTGTTCAATACAAGCTTGGCTTCAAAACAGCATTTTCTCGCTGAGAAAAGGCGATTATGAGCATAAAAGGATGCTTGAATTACATGCATTTACTGTCTTTTAAGGAAACATCCCACAACCATATTTATTAGTTCTGCTGAGTGGATTTAGGCTAAATAAGAAGGCAGACACAGTTTTATTTGAGTTTGGTGCAGAAATTGTTCAATACAAGCTTGGTTTCAAAACAGCATTTTCTCGCTGAGAAAAGGCGATTTGCGAGCATAAAAAGATGCTTGAATTACATGCGTTTACTATCTTTTAAGGAAACATCCCACAACCATATTTATATGTTCTGCTGAGTGGATTTAGGCTAAATAAGAAGGCAGACACAGTTTTATTTGAGTTTGGTGCAGAAATTGTTCAATACAAGCTTGGCTTCAAAACAGCATTTTCTCGCTGAGAAAAGGCGATTTAGCATAAAAGGATGCTTGAATTACATGCATTTACTGTCTTTTAAGGAAACATCCCACAACCATATTTATTAGTTCTGCTGAGTGGATTTAGGCTAAATAAGAAGGCAGACACACAGTTTTATTTGAGTTTGGTGCAGAAATTGTTCAATACAAGCTTGGCTTAAAACAGCATTTTCTCGCTGAGAAAAGGCGATTAGTGAGCATAAAAGGATGCTTGATTTACATGCATTTACTGTCTTTTAAGGAAACATCCCACAAGCTTGTTTATATGTTCTGCTGAGTGGATTTAGGCTAAATAAGAAGGCAGACACAGTTTTTTTTGAGTTATGTGCAGAAATTGTTCAATACAAGCTTGGCTTCAAAACAGGATTTTCTCGCTGAGAAAAGGCGATTGCGAGCATAAAAAGATGATTGAATTACATGCGTTTACTATCTTTTAAGGAAACATCCCACAACCATATTTATATGTTCTGCTGAGTGGATTTAGGCTAAATAAGAAGGCAGACACAGTTTTATTTGAGTTTGGTGCAGAAATTGTTCAATACAAGCTTGGCTTCAAAACAGCATTTTCTCGCTGAGAAAAGGCGATTCCGAGCATAAAAGGATGCTTGAATTACATGCATTTACTGTCTTATAAGGAAACATCCCACACCATATTTATTAGTTCTGCTGAGTGGATTTAGGCTAAATAAGAAGGCAGACACAGTTTTATTTGAGTTTGGTGCAGAAATTGTTCAATACAAGCTTGGCTTCAAAACAGCATTTTCTCGCTGAGAAAAGCGATTATGAGCATAAAAGGATGCTTGAATTACATGCATTTACTGTCTTTTAAGGAAACATCCCACAACCATATTTATTAGTTCTGCTGAGTGGATTTAGGCTAAATAAGAAGGCAGACACAGTTTTATTTGAGTTTGGTGCAGAAATTGTTCAATACAAGCTTGGCTTCAAAACAGCATTTTCTCGCTGAGAAAAGGCGATTGCGAGCATAAAAGGATGCTTGAAATACATGCATTTACTGTCTTTTAAGGAAACATCCCACAACCATATTTATTAGTTCTGCTGACTGGATTTAGGCTAAATTAAAAGGCAGACACAGTTTTATTTGAGTTTGGTGCAGAAATTGTTCAATACAAGCTTGGCTTCAAAACAGCATTTTCTCGCTGAGAAAAGGCGATTGCGAGCATAAAAGGATGCTTGAATTACATGCATTTACTGTCTTTTAAGGAAACATGCCACAAGCTTATTTTGAGTCTCTCCTGAGTGGATTTAGGCTAAATAAGAAGGCAGACACAGTTTTATTTGAGTTTGGTGCAGAAATTGTTCAATACAAGCTTGGCTTCAAAACAGCATTTTCTCGCTGAGAAAAGGCGATTGCGAGCATAAAAGGATGCTTGAATTACATGCATTTACTGTCTTATAAGGAAACATCCCACACCATATTTATTAGTTCTGCTGAGTGGATTTAGGCTAAATAAGAAGGCAGACACAGTTTTATTTGAGTTTGGTGCAGAAATTGTTCAATACAAGCTTGGCTTCAAAACAGCATTTTCTCGCTGAGAAAAGGCGATTATGAGCATAAAAGGATGCTTGAATTACATGCATTTACTGTCTTTTAAGGAAACATCCCACAACCATATTTATTAGTTCCGCTGAGTGGATTTAGGCTAAATAAGAAAGCAGACACAGTTTTATTTGAGTTTGGTGCAGAAATTGTTCAATACAAGCTTGGCTTCAAAACAGCACTTTCTTGCTGAGAAAAGGCGATTGCGAGCATAAAAGGATGCTTGAATTACATGCATTGTATGTGTTTTAAGGAAACATGCCACAAGCTTATTTTGAGTCTCTCCTGAGTGGATTTAGGCTAAATAAGAAGGCAGACACAGTTTTATTTGAGTTTGGTGCAGAAATTGTTCAATACAAGCTTGGCTTCAAAACAGCATTTTCTCGCTGAGAAAAGGCGATTGCGAGCATAAAAAGATGCTTGAATTACATGCGTTTACTGTCTTTTAAGGAAACATCCCACAACCATATTTATTAGTTCTGCTGAGTGGATTTAGGCTAAATAAGAAGGCAGACACAGTTTTATTTAAGTTTGGTGCAGAAATTGTTCAATACAAGCTTGGCTTCAAAACAACATGTTCTCGCTGAGAAAAGGCGATTGCGAGCATCAAAAGATGCTTGAATTACATGCATTTACTGTCTTTTAAGGAAACATCCCACAACCATATTTATTAGTTCTGCTGAGTTGATTTAGGCTAAATAAGAAGGCAGACACAGTTTTATTTGAGTTTGGTGCAGAAATTGTTCAATACAAGCTTGGCTTCAAAACAGCATTTTCTCGCTGAGAAAAGGCGATTATGAGCATAAAAGATGCTTGAATTACATGCGTTTACTGTCTTTTAAGGAAACATCCCACAACCATATTTATTAGTTCTGCTGAGTGGATTTAGGCTAAATAAGAAGGCAGACACAGTTTTATTTAAGTTTGGTGCAGAAATTGTTCAATACAAGCTTGGCTTCAAAACAACATTTTCTCGCTGAGAAAAGCGATTATGAGCATAAAAAGATGCCTGAATTACATGCATTTACTGTCTTTTAAGGAAACATCCCACAACCATATTTATTAGTTCTGCTGAGTTGATTTAGGCTAAATAAGAAGGCAGACACAGTTTTATTTGAGTTTGGTGCAGAAATTGTTCAATACAAGCTTGGCTTCAAAACAGCATTTTCTCGCTGAGAAAAGGCGATTAAGCAGCATAAAAGATGCTTGAATTACATGCGTTTACTGTCTTTTAAGGAAACATCCCACAACCATATTTATTAGTTCTGCTGAGTGGATTTAGGCTAAATAAGAAGGCAGACACAGTTTTATTTGAGTTTGGTGCAGAAATTGTTCAATACAAGCTTGGCTTCAAAACAGCATTTTCTCGCTGAGAAAAGGCGATTATGAGCATAAAAGGATGCTTGATTTACATGCATTTACTGTCTTTTAAGGAAACATCCCACAAGCTTGTTTATATGTTCTGCTGAGTGGATTTAGGCTAAATAAGAAGGCAGACACAGTTTTATTTGAGTTTGGTGCAGAAATTGTTCAATACAAGCTTGGCTTCAAAACAGCATTTTCTCGCTGAGAAAAGGCGATTAAGTAGCATAAAAAGATGCTTGAATTACATGCATTTACTGTCTTTTAAGGAAACTTCCCACAACCATATTTATTAGTTCTGCTGACTGGATTTAGGCTAAATTAAAAGGCAGACACAGTTTTATTTGAGTTTGGTGCAGAAATTGTTCAATACAAGCTTGGCTTCAAAACAGCATTTTCTCGCTGTGAAAAGGCGATTGCGAGCATAAAAAGATGCTTGAATTACATGCATTTACTGTCTTTTAAGGAAACATCCCACAAGCTTATTTTCAGTCTCTTCTGAGTGGATTTAGGCTGAATAAGAAGGCAGACACAGTTTTATTTGAGTTTGGTGCAGAAATTGTTCAATACAAGCTTGGCTTCAAAACAGCATTTTCTCGCTGAGAAAAGGCGATTGCGAGCATAAAAAGATGCTTGAATTACATGCATTTACTGTCTTTTAAGGAAACATCCCACAACCATATTTATTAGTTCTGCTGAGTTGATTTAGGCTAAATAAGAAGGCAGACACAGTTTTATTTGAGTTTGGTGCAGAAATTGTTCAATACAAGCTTGGCTTCAAAACAGCATTTTCTCGCTGAGAAAAGGCGATTATGAGCATAAAAGATGCTTGAATTACATGCATTTACTGTCTTTTAAGGAAACATCCCACAACCATATTTATTAGTTCTGCTGAGTTGATTTAGGCTAAAATAAGAAGGCAGACACAGTTTTATTTGAGTTTGGTGCAGAAATTGTTCAATACAAGCTTGGTTTCAAAACAGCATTTTCTCGCTGAGAAAAGGCGACATGAGCATAAAAGGATGCTTGAATTACATGCATTTACTGTCTATTAAGGAAACATCCCACAAGCTTATTTTCAGTCTCTCCTGAGTGGATTTAGGCTAAATAAGAAGGCAGACACCGTTTTATTTGAGTTTGGTGCAGAAATTGTTCAATACAAGCTTGGCTTCAAAACAGCATTTTTCGCTTAGAAAAGGCGATTGCGAGCATAAAAGGATGATTGAATTACATGCATTTACTGTCTTTTGAGGAAACATCCCACAAGCTTGTTTATATGTTCTTCTGAATGGATAAGGCAGACACAGTTTTATTTGAGTTTGGTGCAGAAATTGTTCAATACAAGCTTGGCTTCAAAACAGCATTTTCTCGCTGAGAAAAGGCGATTATGAGCATAAAAGATGCTTGAATTCCATGCGTTTACTGTCTTTTAAGGAAACATGCCACAAAGCTTATTTTGAGTCTCTCCTGAGTGGATTTAGGCTTAATAAGAAGGCCGACACAGTTTTATTTGAGTTTGGTGCAGAAATTGTTCAATACAAGCTTGGCTTCAAAACAGCATTTTCTCACTGAGAAAAGGCGATTCATTGAAAGCATAAAAGGATGCTTGAATTACATGCATTGACTGTCTTTTAAGGAAACATGCCGCAAGCTTATTTTCAGTCTCTCCTGAGTGGATTTATGCTAAATAAGAAGGCAGCCACAGTTTTATTTGAGTTTGGTGCAGAAATTGTTCAATACAAGCTTGGCTTCAAAACAGCATTTTCTCGCTGAGAAAAGGCGATTTGAGCATAAAAGATTCTTGAATTCCATGCGTTTACTGTCTTTTAAGGAAACATGCCACAAAGCTTATTTTGAGTCTCTCCTGAGTGGATTTAGGCTTAATAAGAAGGCCGACACAGTTTTATTTGAGTTTGGTGCAGAAATTGTTCAATACAAGCTTGGCTTCAAAACAGCATTTTCTCACTGAGAAAAGGCGATTATGAGCATAAAAGGATGCTTGAATTACATGCATTGACTGTCTTTTAAGGAAACATGCCGCAAGCCTATTTTCAGTCTCTCCTGAGTGGATTTATGCTAAATAAGAAGGCAGCCACAGTTTTATTTGAGTTTGGTGCAGACATTGTTCAATACAAGCTTGGCTTCAAAACAGCATTTTCTCGCTGAGAAAAGGCGATTATGAAAGCATAAAAGGATGCTTGAATTCCATGCATTTACTGTCTTTTAAGGAAACATCCCACAAGCTTGCTTATTTTCAGTCTCTCCTGAGTGGATTTAGGCTAAATACGAAGGCAGACACAGTTTTATTTGAGTTTGGTGCAGAAATTGTTCAATACAAGCTTGGCTTCAAAACAGCATTTTCTCGCTGAGAAAAGGCGATTATGAGCATAAAAGGATGCTTGAATTCCATGCATTTACTGTCTTTTAAGGAAACGTCCCACAAGCCTGTTTATATGTTCTGCTCAGTGGATTTATGCTAAATAAGAAGGCAGACACAGTTTTATTTGAGTTTGGTGCAGAAATTGTTCAATACAAGCTTGGTTTCAAAACAGCATTTTCTCACTGAGAAAAGGCGATTTGTGAGCATAAAAGGATGCTTGAATTACATGCATTGACTGTCTTTTAAGGAAACATCCTACAAGCTTATTTTGAGTCTCTCCTGAGTGGATTTAGGCTAAATAAGAAGGCAGACACAGTTTTATTTGAGTTTGGTGCAGAAATTGTTCAATACAAGCTTGGCTTAAAAACAGCATTTTCTCGCTGAGAAAAGGCGATTATGAGCATAAAAGGATGCTTGAATTACATGCATTTACTGTCTTTTAAGGAAACATCCCACAAGCTTATTTTCAGTCTCTCCTGAGTGGATTTAGGCTAAATAAGAAGGCAGACACAGTTTTATTTGAGTTTGGTGCAGAAATTGTTCAATACAAGCTTGGCTTAAAAACAGCATTTTCTCGCTGAGAAAAGGCGATTATGAGCATAAAAGGATGCTTGAATTACATACACTGACTGTCTTTTAAGGAAACATGCCACAAGCTTATTTTGAGTCTCTCCTGAGTGGAAGTAGGCTAAATAATCTTTTAAGGCTTATTTTCAGTCTCTCCTGAGTGGATTTAGGCTAAATAAGAAGGCAGACACAGTTTTATTTGAGTTTGGTGCAGAAATTGTTCAATACAAGCTTGGCTTCAAAACAGCATTTTCTCGCTGAGAAAAGGCGATTCTGAAAGCATAAAAGGATGCTTGAATTACATGCATTTACTGTCTATTAAGGAAACATCCACAAGCTTATTTTCAGTCTCTCCTGAGTGGATTTAGGCTAAATAAGAAGGCAGACACCGTTTTATTTGAGTTTGGTGCAGAAATTGTTCAATACAAGCTTGGCTTCAAAACAGCATTTTCTCGCTTAGAAAAGGCGATTGCGAGCATAAAAGGATGATTGAATTACATGCATTTACTGTCTTTTGAGGAAACATCCCACAAGCTTGTTTATATGTTCTTCTGAATGGATAAGGCAGACACAGTTTTATTTGAGTTTGGTGCAGAAATTGTTCAATACAAGCTTGGCTTCAAAACAGCATTTTCTCGCTGAGAAAAGGCGATTTATGAGCATAAAAGATGCTTGAATTCCATGCGTTTACTGTCTTTTAAGGAAACATGCCACAAAGCTTATTTTGAGTCTCTCCTGAGTGGATTTAGGCTTAAAAAGAAGGCCGACACAGTTTTATTTGAGTTTGGTGCAGAAATTGTTCAATACAAGCTTGGTTTCAAAACAGCATTTTCTCACTGAGAAAAGGCGATTATGAGCATAAAAGGATGCTTGAATTACATGCATTGACTGTCTTTTAAGGAAACATGCCGCAAGCTTATTTTCAGTCTCTCCTGAGTGGATTTATGCTAAATAAGAAGGCAGCCACAGTTTTATTTGAGTTTGGTGCAGAAATTGTTCAATACAAGCTTGGCTTCAAAACAGCATTTTCTCGCTGAGAAAAGGCGATTCGAAACATAAAGGATGCTTGAATTCCATGCATTTACTGTCTTTTAAGGAAACATCCCACAAGCTTGCTTATTTTCAGTCTCTCCTGAGTGGATTTAGGCTAAATACGAAGGCAGACACAGTTTTATTTGAGTTTGGTGCAGAAATTGTTCAATACAAGCTTGGCTTCAAAACAGCATTTTCTCGCTGAGAAAAGGCGATTGCGAGCATAAAAGGATGCTTGAAATCCATGCATTTACTGTCTTTTAAGGAAACGTCCCACAAGCCTGTTTATATGTTCTGCTCAGTGGATTTATGCTAAATAAGAAGGCAGACACAGTTTTATTTGAGTTTGGTGCAGAAATTGTTCAATACAAGCTTGGCTTCAAAACAGCATTTTCTCACTGAGAAAAGGCGATTGCGAGCATAAAAGGATGCTTGAATTACATGCATTGACTGTCTTTTAAGGAAACATCCTACAAGCTTATTTTGAGTCTCTCCTGAGTGGATTTAGGCTAAATAAGAAGGCAGACACAGTTTTATTTGAGTTTGGTGCAGAAATTGTTCAATACAAGCTTGGCTTAAAAACAGCATTTTCTCGCTGAGAAAAGGCGATTGCGAGCATAAAAGGATGCTTGAATTACATGCATTTACTGTCTTTTAAGGAAACATCCCACAAGCTTATTTTCAGTCTCTCCTGAGTGGATTTAGGCTAAATAAGAAGGCAGACACAGTTTTATTTGAGTTTGGTGCAGAAATTGTTCAATACAAGCTTGGCTTAAAAACAGCATTTTCTCGCTGAGAAAAGGCGATTCTGAGCATAAAAGGATGCTTGAATTACATACACTGACTGTCTTTTAAGGAAACATGCCACAAGCTTGTTTATATGTTCTTCTGAATGGATTCAGGCTAAATTAGAAGGCAGACACAGTTTTATTTGAGTTTGGTGTAGAAATTATTCCATACAAGCTTGGCTTAAAAACAGCATTTTCTCGCTGAGAAAAGGCGATTGCGAGCATAAAAGGATGCTTGAATTACATACACTGACTGTCTTTTAAGGAAACATGCCACAAGCTTATTTTGAGTCTCTCCTGAGTGGAAGTAGGCTAAATAATCTTTTAAGGCTTATTTTCAGTCTCTCCTGAGTGGATTTAGGCTAAATAAGAAGGCAGACACAGTTTTATTTGAGTTTGGTGCAGAAATTGTTCAATACAAGCTTGGCTTCAAAACAGCATTTTCTCGCTGAGAAAAGGCGATTGCGAGCATAAAAAGATGCTTGAATTACATGCATTTACTGTCTTTTAAGGAAACATGCCACAAGCTTATTTTCAGTCTCTCCTAAGTGGATTTAGGCTAAATAAGAAGGCAGACACAGTTTTATTTGAGTTTGGTGCAGAAATTGTTCAATACAAGCTTGGCTTCAAAACAGCATTTTCTCGCTGAGAAAAGGCGATTGCGAGCATAAAAGGATGCTTGAATTACATGCATTTACTGTCTTTTAAGGAAACATGCCGCAAGCCTATTTTCAGTCTCTCCTGAGTGGATTTATGCTAAATAAGAAGGCAGCCACAGTTTTATTTGAGTTTGGTGCAGACATTGTTCAATACAAGCTTGGCTTCAAAACAGCATTTTCTCGCTGAGAAAAGGCGATTGCGAGCATAAAAGGATGCTTGAATTCCATGCATTTACTGTCTTTTAAGGAAACATCCCACAAGCTTGCTTATTTTCAGTCTCTCCTGAGTGGATTTAGGCTAAATACGAAGGCAGACACAGTTTTATTTGAGTTTGGTGCAGAAATTGTTCAATACAAGCTTGGCTTCAAAACAGCATTTTCTCGCTGAGAAAAGGCGATTGCGAGCATAAAAGGATGCTTGAATTCCATGCATTTACTGTCTTTTAAGGAAACGTCCCACAAGCCTGTTTATATGTTCTGCTCAGTGGATTTATGCTAAATAAGAAGGCAGACACAGTTTTATTTGAGTTTGGTGCAGAAATTGTTCTATACAAGCTTGGCTTCAAAACAGCATTTTCTCGCTGAGAAAAGGCGATTGCGAGCATAAAAAGATGCTTGAATTACATGCATTTACTGTCTTTTAAGGAAACATCCCACAACCATATTTATTAGTTCTGCTGAGTGGATTTATGCTAAATAAGAAGGCAGCCACAGTTTTATTTGAGTTTGGTGCAGAAATTGTTCAATACAAGCTTGGCTTAAAAACAGCATTTTCTCGCTGAGAAAAGGCGATTGCGAGCATAAAAGGATGCTTGAATTACATGCATTGACTGTCTTTTAAGGAAACATCCCACAAGCTTGTTTATATGTTCTTCTGAATGGATTCAGGCTAAATTAGAAGGCAGACACAGTTTTATTTGAGTTTGGTGTAGAAATTATTCCATACAAGCTTGGCTTAAAAACAGCATTTTCTCGCTGAGAAAAGGCGATTGCGAGCATAAAAGGATGCTTGAATTACATACACTGACTGTCTTTTAAGGAAACATGCCACAAGCTTATTTTGAGTCTCTCCTGAGTGGAAGTAGGCTAAATAATCTTTTAAGGCTTATTTTCAGTCTCTCCTGAGTGGATTTAGGCTAAATAAGAAGGCAGACACAGTTTTATTTGAGTTTGGTGCAGAAATTGTTCAATACAAGCTTGGCTTCAAAACAGCATTTTCTCGCTGAGAAAAGGCGATTGCGAGCATAAAAAGATGCTTGAATTACATGCATTTACTGTCTTTTAAGGAAACATGCCACAAGCTTATTTTCAGTCTCTCCTAAGTGGATTTAGGCTAAATAAGAAGGCAGACACAGTTTTATTTGAGTTTGGTGCAGAAATTGTTCAATACAAGCTTGGCTTCAAAACAGCATTTTCTCGCTGAGAAAAGGCGATTGCGAGCATAAAATTCAATTCAATTCAACTTTATTTATATAGCGCCAATTTACAACAAGGTCATCTCAGGGCACTTTACATAATAAAGTCAAGACTATACAAACAGGTAGAGAAAACCCAACAAATCCCCCTTGAGCAAGCCATAGGCAACAGTGGAGAGGAAAAACTCCCTTTAACGGAAGAAACCTCCAGCAGAACCAGGCTCAGGGAGGACGGCCATCTGCCTTGACCGGTTGGGCAGAGTGGAAAGTGGAGAGAGAAAAGAACAGAGCAACAAAAGCAACAACAAAACATTGAGCAGGTTAATAGGACCAGTAGCTGCACACTGGAGGACACACAGCGCCAAATCCGGGGACACCTGTGGACAGGGAGAGAGAGAGGGGGAAAGAGAGGGAGAGAGACGACTACGGGACAAAGAAGACACAGAGTTAATGTCATACAGTGGTGACAATATAGATGTGGGGTGAGAGGAGAGAATGAAGAGAAGAGGAAGTGGCACAGTGCCGAGTCCCCAGCAGTCTAAGCCTATAACAGCATGACTATAACCAACTATAAGCTTTATCAAAAGGAAGGTTTTGAGCCTAGTCTTAAAAACAGGGAGGGCGTCTGCTTCCCGAATCTGAACTGGGAGCTGGTTCCACAGGAGAGGAGCTTGATAGCTAAAGGCTCTGCCTCCCATTCTATTTTTGGAAATTCTGGGAACCACAAGTAGGCCTGCATTTTGGGACCGAAGTGGTCTAGTAGGATGATATGGTACTAAGAGATCTTTTAAATATGATGGGGCTTGGCGTTTAAAGCTTTATAGGTAAGAAGAAGGGTTTTAAATTCTATTCTGCATTTAATTGGAAGCCAATGGAGAGAAGCTAATGAGGGTGAAATATGATCTCTCTTACCAATCCCAGTCAGTAATCTTGCTGCAGCATTTTGGATTAACTGGAGGCTTTTTAGAGAGTTACTGGGGCAGCCTGAAAGTAGAGAATTACAATAGTCCAATCTAGAAGTAACAAATGCATGAACCAATTTTTCAGCATCGCTTTGGGACAGGATGCTCCTAATTTTGGCAATGTTCCGTAGGTGGAAGAAGGCTGTTCTAGAGATTTGCTTTATCTGTGAGGTAAATGACAAATCCTGGTCAAAAATGACTCCAAGATTCCTTGCAGTACTACTGGGGGCAAGAGTTATGTCGTCTAAAGTAGCGATATGGTTAGAAAACATGTCTCTTAGACTATTAGGCCCAAATACAATAACTTCAGTTTTATCTGAGTTTAGAAGAAGAAAATTATACGTCATCCAGTCCCTTATATCTTTAAGACATGCTTGTAGTTTGAGTAATTTATTTGTTTCATCAGGTTTCATAGATAGATATAACTGCGTGTCATCAGCGTAGCAGTGAAAATTTACAGAGTGTTTTCTAATAATGTTGCCAAGGGAGACATATATAGAGTAAAGAGTATTGGTCCTAATACAGAGCCTTGTGGAATTTTATAACTAACTTTTGTGTATGTCGAAGATTCATCATTAACGTGAGTAAATTGGAATCTATCTGATAGATACGATTTAAACCAATTTAGTGCTGTTCCTTTAATTCCAATTACATGTTCTAGTCTCTGTAATAATATTCTGTGATCAATGGTGTCAAATGCAGCACTAAGATCTAGCAGAACTAGTATAGAGACAAGTCCGTTATCTGAAGCCAGAAGAAGATCATTGGTGACTTTAATCAGTGCGGTTTCTGTGCTATGATGAACTCTAAATCCTGACTGAAATTCTTCAAACAAGTCGTTTCTGCGCAGGTGGTCACATAATTGCTTTACAACTACTTTTTCAAGTATTTTAGAAATAAAGGGAGATTGGATATTGGTCTGTAATTGGCCAAGACATCTGGATCCAGACTTGGTTTTTTAAGTAGAGGTTTGATTACAGCTATCTTATAAGCCTTTGGTACATATCCTGTGTGTAAGGATAGATTAATGATATCTAATATGAACGTGTCTAATAAGGGTAGAGCATCTTTGAGCAGTCTAACTGGAATAGGGTCTAGCAGACATGTTGTTGGTTTAGATGCCATAATAGTTGAAGTTAACTCAGCAAGGTCTATGGGCACAAAGCAGTCTAAAAGGGACTGAGGACTTACTGATGATTCTAATTCTGTTGTATTTGTGGGGAGGGTCTGGTGAATTTTATTTCTAATAGCTATGATTTTGTTTGTGAAGAAGGTCATGAAGTCATTGCTACATAGCGTTGAGGGAATACTAGTCTCAACTGAACTATGGCTCTTAGTCAGCCTGGCTACAGTGCTGAAAAGAAACCGGGGGTTGTTCTTGTTTTGCTCTATTAGTGATGAATAATAAGCTGTTCTGGCTTTACGGAGTGCTAATTTGTATAAGTATAAAGTCTTTTTTTTTTTTTTCCAGGCTAGGCGGGATTCTTGTGAATGAGTGGAACGCCACTTCCTTTCTAGTCTTCGTGACGCCTGCTTTAAATTGCGGGTGTCGAGCTATACCATGGAGATCGCCTATTCAGAATTACTGCCTTCTTTTTTAGAGGGGCAACACTATCAAGTATGGAACATAAAGATGCTGCATAATTATCAGTAAGGTAATCAACTTGTACAGGAGTACAGTTAATGAGGCTACTCTCAGTTATATCAGTACATGTTGAAGTAAATGATGAAGGGATCATTTCCTTAAATTTGTTCACAGTGTTTTCAGATAAACACCTACTGAAGCAAAACTTCTTTCTAGCTGCCGTGTAGTCTAGTAAACTAAATTCAAATGTTATTAGGAAATGGTCAGAGAGAACAGAATTATGAGGAAATACTGTTAGTTTATCAATTTCAATACCGTATGCAAGGACAAGGTCTAGGGTGTGACTAAAACAGTGAGTGGGTTCATTTACAATTTGAGAGAAACCAATTGAATGTAATAATGAAGTAAATGCTGTTTTGAAAAGATGCTTGAATTACATGCATTTACTGTCTTTTAAGAAAACATCCCACAACCATATTTATTAGTTCTGCTGAGTTGATTTAGGCTAAATACGAAGGCAGACAAAGTTTTATTTGAGTTTGGTGCAGAAATTGTTCAATACAAGCTTGGCTTCAAAACAGCATTTTCTCGCTGAGAAAAGGCGATTGCGAGCATAAAAGGATGCTTGAATTACATGCATTGACTGTCTTTTAAGGAAACACGCCACAAGCTTATTTTGAGTCTCTCCTGAGTGGATTTATGCTAAATAAGCAGGCAACCACAGTTTTATTTGAGTTTGGTGCAGAAATTGTTCAATACAAGCTTGGCTTCAAAACAGCATTTTTTCGCTGAGAAAAGGCGATTGCGAGCATAAAAGGATGCTTGAATTACATGCATTTACTGTCTTTTAAGGAAACGTCCCACAAGCTTATTTTCAGTCTCTCCTGAGTGGATTTAGGCTAAATAAGAAGGCAGACACAGTTTTATTTGAGTTTGGTGCAGAAATTGTTCAATACAAGCTTGGCTTCAAAACAGCATTTTCTCGCTGAGAAAAGGCGATTGCGAGCATAAAAGGATGCTTGAATTACATGTATTGACTGTCTTTTAAGGAAACATCCTACAAGCTTATTTTGAGTCTCTCCTGAGTGGATTTATGCTAAATAAGAAGGCAGACACAGTTTTATTTGAGTTTGGTGCAGAAATTGTTCAATACAAGCTTGGCTTCAAAACAGCATTTTCTCGCTGAGAAAAGGCGATTGCGAGCATAAAAGGATGCTTGAATTCCATGCATTTACTGTCTTTTAAGGAAACATCCCACAACCATATTTATTAGTTCTGCTGAGTGGATTTAGGCTAAATACGAAGGCAGTCACAGTTTTATTTGAGTTTGGTGCAGAAATTGTTCAATACAAGCTTTGCTTCAAAACAGCATTTTCTCGCTGAGAAAAGGCGATTGCGAGCATAAAAGGATGCTTGAATTACATGCATTGACTGTCTTTTAAGGAAACATGCCACAAGCTTATTTTGAGTCTCTCCTGAGTGGATTTATGCTAAATAAGCAGGCAACCACAGTTGTATTTGAGTTTGGTGCACAAATTGTTCAATACAAGCTTGGCTTTAAAACAGCATTTTCTCGCTGAGAAAAGGCGATTGCGAGCATAAAAGGATGCTTGAATTACATGCATTCACTGTCTTTTAAGGAAACATCCCACAAGCTTATTTTCAGTCTCTCCTGAGTGGATTTAGGCTAAATAAGAAGGCAGACACAGTTTTATTTGAGTTTGGTGCAGAAATTGTTCAATACAAGCTTGGCTTCAAAACAGCATTTTCTCGCTGAGAAAAGGCGATTGCGAGCATAAAAAGATGCTTGAATTACATGCATTTACTGTCTTTTAAGGAAACATCCCACAACCATATTTATTAGTTCTGCTGAGTTGATTTAGGCTAAATACGAAGGCAGACACAGTTTTATTTGAGTTTGGTGCAGAAATTGTTCAATACAAGCTTGGCTTCAAAACAGCATTTTCTCGCTGAGAAAAGGCGATTGCGAGCATAAAAGGATGCTTGAATTACATGCATTTACTGTCTTTTAAGGAAACATCCCACAAGCTTGTTTATATGTTTTTCTGAATGGATTTAGGCTAAATTAGAAGGCAGACACAGTTTTATTTGAGTTTGGTGCAGAAATTGTTCAATGAAAGCTTGGCTTCAAAACATCATTTTCTCGCTGAGAAAAGGCGATTGCGAGCATAAAAGGATGCTTGAATTACATGCATTTACTGTCTTTTAAGGAAACATCCTACAAGCTTATTTTGAGTCTCTCCTGAGTGGATTTAGGCTAAATAAGAAGGCAGACACAGTTTTATTTGAGTTTGGTGCAGAAATTGTTCAATACAAGCTTGGCTTCAAAACAGCATTTTCTCGCTGAGAAAAGGCGATTGCGAGCATAAAAGGATGCTTGAATTACATGCATTTACTGTCTTTTAAGGAAACATCCCACAAGCTTGTTTATATGTTCTTCTGAATGGATTCAGGCTAAATTAGAAGGCAGACACAGTTTTATTTGAGTTTGGTGTAGAAATTGTTCAATACAAGCTTGGCTTAAAAACAGCATTTTCTCGCTGAGAAAAGGCGATTGCGAGCATAAAAGGATGCTTGAATTACATACACTGACTGTCTTTTAAGGAAACATGCCACAAGCTTATTTAGAGTCTCTCCTGAGTGGAAGTAGGCTAAATAATCTTTTAAGGCTTATTTTCAGTCTCTCCTGAGTGGATTTAGGCTAAATAAGAAGGCAGACACAGTTTTATTTGAGTTTGGTGCAGAAATTGTTCAATACAAGCTTGGCTTCAAAACAGCATTTTCTCGCTGAGAAAAGGCGATTGCGAGCATAAAAAGATGCTTGAATTACATGCATTTACTGTCTTTTAAGGAAACATCCCACAACCATATTTATTAGTTCTGCTGAGTGGATTTATGCTAAATACGAAGGCAGACACAGTTTTATTTGAGTTTGGTGCAGAAATTGTTCAATACAAGCTTGGCTTCAAAACAGCATTTTTTCGCTGAGAAAAGGCGATTGTAGCATAAAAGGATGCTTGAATTACATGCATTGACTGTCTTTTAAGGAAACATGCATAAGCTTATTTTGAGTCTCTCCTTAGTGGATTTAGGCTAAATAAGAAGGCAGACACAGTTTTATTTGAGTTTGGTGCAGAAATTGTTCAATACAAGCTTGGCTTAAAAACAGCATTTTCTCGCTGAGAAAAGGCGATTGCGAGCATAAAAGGATGCTTGAATTACATGCATTTAATGTCTTTTAAGGAAACATCCCACAACCATATTTATTAGTTCTGCTGAGTGGATTTAGGCTAAATAAGAAGGCAGACACAGTTTTATTTGAGTTTGGTGCAGAAATTGTTCAATACAAGCTTGGCTTCAAAACAGCATTTTCTCGCTGAGAAAAGGCGATTGCGAGCATAAAAAGATGCTTGAATTACATGCATTTACTGTCTTTTAAGGAAACATCCCACAAGCTTGTTTATATGTTCTTCTGAATGGATTTAGGCTAAATTAGAAGGCAGACACAGTTTTATTTGAGTTTGGTGCAGAAATTGTTCAATACAAGCTTGGCTTCAAAACTGCATTTTCTCGCTGAGAAAAGGCGATTGCGAGCATAAAAAGATGCTTGAATTACATGCATTTACTGTCTTTTAAGGAAACATCCCACAACCATATTTATTAGTTCTGCTGAGTTGATTTAGGTTAAATAAGAAGGCAGACACAGTTTTATTTGAGTTTGGTGCAGAAATTATTCAATACAAGCTTGGCTTCAAAACAGCATTTTCTCGCTGAGAAAAGGCGATTATGAAAGCATAAAAGATGCTTGAATTACATGCATTTACTGTCTTTTAAGGAAACATCCCACAACCATATTTATTAGTTCTGCTGAGTGGATTTATGCTAAATAAGAAGGCAGCCACAGTTTTATTTGAGTTTGGTGCAGAAATTGTTCAATACAAGCTTGGCTTCAAAACAGCATTTTCTCACTGAGAAAAGGCGATTTGAGCATAAAAGGATGCTTGAATTACATGCATTGACTGTCTTTTAAGGAAACATGCCACAAGCTTATTTTGAGTCTCTCCTGAGTGGATTTAGGCTTAATAAGAAGGCCGACACAGTTTTATTTGAGTTTGGTGCAGAAATTGTTCAATACAAGCTTGGCTTCAAAACAGCATTTTTCGCTGAGAAAAGGCGATTATGAGCATAAAAGGATGCTTGAATTACATGCATTTACTGTCTTTTAAGGAAACGTCCCACGAGCCTGTTTGTATGTTCTGCTCAGTGGATTTATGCTAAATAAGAAGGCAGACACAGTTTTATTTGAGTTTGGTGCAGAAATTGTTCAATACAAGCTTGGCTTCAAAACAGCATTTTCTCGCTGAGAAAAGGCGATTGCGAGCATAAAAAGATGCTTGAATTACATGCATTTACTGTCTTTTAAGGAAACATCCCACAACCATATTTATTAGTTCTGCTGAGTGGATTTATGCTAAATAAGAAGGCAGCCACAGTTTTATTTGAGTTTGGTGCAGAAATTGTTCAATACAAGCTTGGCTTCAAAACAGCATTTTCTCACTGAGAAAAGGCGATTGCGAGCATAAAAGGATGCTTGAATTACATGCATTGACTGTCTTTTAAGGAAACATGCCACAAGCTTATTTTGAGTCTCTCCTGAGTGGATTTAGGCTAAATAAGAAGGCAGACACAGTTTTATTTGAGTTTGGTGCAGAAATTGTTCAATACAAGCTTGGCTTCAAAACAGCATTTTCTCGCTGAGAAAAGGCGATTCTGAGCATAAAAGATGCTTGAATTACATGCATTTACTGTCTTTTAAGGAAACATCCCACAACCATATTTATTAGTTCTGCTGAGTTGATTTAGGCTAAATACGAAGGCAGACACAGTTTTATTTGAGTTTGGTGCAGAAATTGTTCAATACAAGCTTGGCTTCAAAACAGCATTTTCTCGCTGAGAAAAGGCGATTGCGAGCATAAAAGGATGCTTGAATTACATGCATTTACTGTTTTTTAAGGAAACATCCCACAAGCTTGTTTATATGTTCTTCTGAATGGATTTAGGCTAAATTAGAAGGCAGACACAGTTTTATTTGAGTTTGGTGCAGAAATTGTTCAATACAAGCTTGGCTTCAAAACAGCATTTTCTCGCTGAGAAAAGGCGATTGCGAGCATAAAAGGATGCGTGAATTACATGCACTGACTTTCTTTTAAGGAAACATCCCACAAGCTTGTTTATAGGTTCTTCTGAATGGATTCAGGCTAAATTAGAAGGCAGACACAGTTTTATTTGAGTTTGGTGCAGAAATTATTCCATACAAGCTTGGCTTAAAAACAGCATTTTCTCGCTGAGAAAAGGCGATTGCGAGCATAAAAGGATGCTTGAATTACATACATTGACTGTCTTTTAAGGAAACATGCCACAAGCTTATTTTGAGTCTCTCCTGAGTGGATTTAGGCTAAATAAGAAGGCCGACACAGTTTTATTTGAGTTTGGTGCAGAAATTGTTCAATACAAGCTTGGCTTCAAAACAGCATTTTCTCGCTGAGAAAAGGCGATTGCGAGAATAAAAAGGATGCTTGAAATACATGCATTTACTGTCTTTTAAGGAAACGTCCCACAAGCCTGTTTATATGTTCTGCTCAGTGGATTTATGCTAAATAAGAAGGCAGACACAGTTTTATTTGAGTTTGGTGCAGAAATTGTTCAATACAACCTTGGCTTCAAAACAGCATTTTCTCGCTGAGAAAAGGCGATTAAGTGAGCATAAAAGATGCTTGAATTATATGCATTTACTGTCTTTTAAGGAAACATCCCACAACCATATTTATTAGTTCTGCTGAGTTGATTTAGGCTAAATACGAAGGCAGACACAGTTTTATTTGAGTTTGGTGCAGAAATTGTTCAATACAAGCTTGGCTTCAAAACAGCATTTTCTCGCTGAGAAAAGGCGATTCTGAGCATAAAAGGATGCTTGAATTACATGCATTTACTGTCTTTTAAGGAAACATCCCACAACCATATTTATTAGTTCTGCTGAGTTGATTTAGGCTAAATAAGAAGGCAGACACAGTTTTATTTGAGTTTGGTGCAGAAATTGTTCAATACAAGCTTGGCTTCAAAACAGCATTTTCTCGCTCAGAAAAGGCGATTGCGAGCATAAAAGGATGCTTGAATTACATGCATTTACTGTCTTTTAAGGAAACATCCCACAAGCTTATTTTGAGTCTCTCCTGAGTGGATTTAGGCTAAATAAGAAGGCAGACACAGTTTTATTTGAGTTTGGTGCAGAAATTGTTCAATACAAGCTTGGTTTCAAAACAGCATTTTCTCGCTGAGAAAAGGCGATTCTTGAGCATAAAGGATGCTTGAATTACATGCATTTACTGTCTTTTAAGGAAACATCCCACAACCATATTTATTAGTTCTGCTGAGTTGATTTAGGCTAAATAAGAAGGCAGACACAGTTTTATTTGAGTTTGGTGCAGAAATTGTTCAATACAAGCTTGGCTTCAAAACAGCATTTTCTCGCTGAGAAAAGGCGATTACGAGCATAAAAGGATGCTTGAATTACATGCATTTACTGTCTTTTAAGGAAACATCCCACAAGCTTGCTTATTTTCAGTCTCTCCTGAGTGGATTTAGGCTAAATACGAAGGCAGACACAGTTTTATTTGAGTTTGGTGCAGAAATTGTTAAATACAAGCTTGGTTTCAAAACAGCATTTTCTCGCTGAGAAAAGGCGATTATGAGCATAAAAGATGCTTGAATTACATGCATTTACTGTCTTTTAAGGAAACATCCTACAACCATATTTATTAGTTCTGCTGAGTTGATTTAGGCTAAATAAGAAGGCAGACACAGTTTTATTTGAGTTTGGTGCAGAAATTGTTCAATACAAGCTTGGCTTCAAAACAGCATTTTCTCGCTGAGAAAAGGCGATTATGAGCATAAAAGATGCTTGAATTACATGCATTTACTGTCTTTTAAGGAAACATCCCACAAGCTTATTTTCAGTCTCTCCTGAGTGGATTTAGGCTAAATAAGAAGGCAGACACAGTTTTATTTGAGTTTGGTGCAGAAATTGTTCAATACAAGCTTGGCTTCAAAACAGCATTTTCTCGCTGAGAAAAGGCGATTAAGTAGCATAAAAAGATGCTTGAATTACATGCATTTACTGTCTTTTAAGGAAACATCCCACAACCATATTTATTAGTTCTGCTGAGTTGATTTAGGCTAAATAAGAAGGCAGACACAGTTTTATTTGAGTTTGGTGCAGAAATTGTTCAATACAAGCTTGGTTCAAAACAGCATTTTCTCGCTGAGAAAAGGCGATTGCTGAGCATAAAAGGATGCTTGAATTACATGCATTGACTGTCTTTTAAAGAAACATCCCACAAGCTTATTTTGAGTCTCTCCTGAGTGGATTTAGGCTAAATAAGAAGGCAGACACAGTTTTATTTGAGTTTGGTGCAGAAATTGTTCAATACAAGCTTGGCTTCAAAACAGCATTTCTCCCTGAGAAAAGGCGATTGCGAGCATAAAAGAATGCTTGAATTACATGCATTGACTGTCTTTTAAGGAAACATGCCACAAGCTTATATTGAGTCTCTCTTGGGTGGATTTAGGCTAAATAAGAAGGCAGACACAGTTTTTTTTTAGTTTGGTGCAGAAATTGTTCAATACAAGCTTGGCTTCAAAACAGCATTTTCTCGCTGAGAAAAGGCGATTATGAGCATAAAAGATGCTTGAATTACATGCATTTACTGTCTTTTAAGGAAACATCCCACAACCATATTTATTAGTTCTGCTGAGTTGATTTAGGCTAAATACGAAGGCAGACACAGTTTTATTTGAGTTTGGTGCAGAAATTGTTCAATACAAGCTTGGCTTCAAAACAGCATTTTCTCGCTGAGAAAAGGCGATTGCGAGCATAAAAGGATGCTTGAATTACATGCATTTACTGTCTTTTAAGGAAACATCCCACAAACTTGTTTATATGTTCTTCTGAATGGATTTAGGCTAAATTAGAAGGCAGACACAGTTTTATTTGAGTTTGGTGCAGAAATTGTTCAATACAAGCTTGGCTTCAAAACAGCATTTTCTCGCTGAGAAAAGGCAATTGCGAGCATAAAAGGATGCTTGAATTACATGCATTGACTGTCTTTTAAGGAAACATCCCACAAGCTTGTTTATATGTTCTTCTGAATGGATTCAGGCTAAATTAGAAGGCAGACACAGTTTTATTTGAGTTTGGTGCAGAAATTATTCCATACAAGCTTGGCTTCAAAACAGCATTTTCTCGCTGAGAAAAGGCGATTGCGAGCATAAAAGGATGCTTGAATTACATACATTGACTGTCTTTTAAGGAAACATGCCACAAGCTTATTTTGAGTCTCTCCTGAGTGGATTTAGGCTAAATAAGAAGGCAGACACAGTTTTATTTGAGTTTGGTGCAGAAATTGTTCAATACAAGCTTGGCTTCAAAACAACATTTTCTCGCTGAGAAAAGGCGATTGCGAGCATAACCCTTGCACTGCACACTCTTCGGGTGTTGACTCGGGGGTCCGAGGGACCCCGCCCGCTGCAGCGGACCTTCCCGACGCCCCCTGCGCTGCGGGGTCAGAGGGACCCCCCGTCGTCCCCTCCGCTGCGGGGTCCGAGGGACCCCGCCAGCTCCAGCAGACCTTCCCGACGCCCCCTGCGCTGCGGGGTCCGAGGGACCCCCGGTCGGCCCCTCCGCTGCGGGGTCTGAGGGACTTTCCGGCGCCCGCTCCGCTGGGGTCCGGGGACCCCGACCGCTCAGCGGACCTTACCCACGTCCCCTGCCCTGTGGGGTCCGAGGACCCCGCCGTTAACTCCGCTGCGCGGGTCCGAGGGACCCCGACGTCCCCCTCCGCTGGGGGTCCGAGGGACCCGCCAGCTCCAGCAGACCTTCCTGACGCCCCTGCGCTGCGGGGTCAGAGGACCCGGCGTCGTCAACTCCGCTCTGCGGGTCCGAGGGGACCCCGACGTCCCCTCCTCTGGGGGTCCGAGGACCCGACCGCTGCAGCGGACCTTCCCGACGTCCCCTCCGCTGCGGGGTCAGAGGGAACCCCAGTCGTCAACTCCGCTGCGGGGTCTGAGGGACCCCGACGTCCCCTCCGCTGGGGTCCGAGGACCCCGCCAGCTCCAGCGGACCTTCCCGGCGCCCCTGCGCTGCGGGTCAGAGGGACCCCGCCGGCTCTAGCGGACCTTACCGTCGTCAACTCCGCTGCGGGGTCTGGGGACCCCGACGTCCCCTCCGCTGGGGGTCCGAGGACCCGCCAGCTTCAGCGGACCTTCCCGACGCCCCTGCACTGTGGGGTCAGAGGGACCCCGCCCGGCTCTAGCGGACCTTACCGGCGTCCCCTCCGCTGCGGGTCTGAGGGACCCCGACGTCCCCTCCGCTGTGGGTCCGAGGACCCGCCAGCTCCAGCGGACCTTCCCGACGCCCCTGCGCTGCGGGGTCAGAGGGACCCCGCCGGCTCTAGCGGACCTTACCGACGTCCCCTCCGCTGCGGGTCTGAGGGACCTTCAGCGTCCCCTCCGCTGCGGGGTCTGAGGGACCCCTGGACCTGGGCTCAGACTCTGCACGTCTGCTGTGGGGCCTCGGGGACCCCAGGATAGAGGACATTCTCGGACCCTGACTCCTCGCGGCCGGGCGCGCCTCCTAGGGGCCTGGCGGACCCGGGACATCGGGATGGAGGACCTTCTCGGGGCCTGACTCCCGCGCCCCGGCGTCCCGTCTCCTCGGGGCCTCGCGGACCCGGGCTCGTAAACCTTCCAGGGCTCGGACTCCGCGCGCCCCGGCGTCCCGTCTCCTCGGGGCCTCGCGGACCCGGGATCGTAAACCTCCCGGGCCCTGTCTCAGAGAGTCCGGGGCGTCCCGTTCCTCCGCGAGGCCCGTGGCCTCGGGTCGGAGGGACCCGGGGAGGGATTGAGAGTAGGGAGGGAGGGGAGAGAGAAAGAGAGAGAGAGGAAGAAGGAGAGAGAGAGAGAGAGATGAGAGATGAGAGTCTGAAAGCGCATGCGCGGGCCGGGTGGGTCGAGGGGGTGAGAAGAGATGGGGAGGAGGAAAGATGGGGGAGGACAGATGGGGTGATATGGGGGAGGAGAGATGAAAGAAAGAGAGATGAAAGAAAGAGAGAGAGGACGCGCATGCGCGGGGAAACAGCCCCGGTGGAGGCGCGAGGTAGAGGGTGCGAACAGCCCCAAAAAAACGACTTTTGGGCCAACTCCCCGTGTCGAATACGGCTCCCTTCCCCCCCTCTAGCTCTCTGGGCCTAGAGCTAAAGGCGGGTAGCGATTTAAAACACCCCCTCCCGCTCTTTCTCTTTCTCCCAGCATTCCCCGTGTGAGAACAGGGTAGCACGAGGGTTAAGGAAACATCCCACAAGCTTATTTTCAGTCTCTCCTGAGTGGATTTAGGCTAAATAAGAAGGCAGACACAGTTTTATTTGAGTTTGGTGCAGAAATTGTTCAATAAAAGCTTGGCTTCAAAACAGCATTTTCTCGCTGAGAAAAGGCGATTGCGAGCATAAAAGGATGCTGAAATTACATGCATTTTCTGTGGTTGTAAGAAACATCCCACAAGCTTATTTCCAGTCTCTCCTGAGTGTATTTAGGCTAAATAAGAAGGCAGACACAGTTTTATTTGGCTTTGGCGCAGAAATTGTTCAATACAAGCATGGCTCCAAAACAGCATTTTCTCGCTGAGAAAAGGCGATTGCGAGCATAAAAGAATGCTGAAATTACATACATTTACTGTAGTTTAAAAAACATCCCACAAGCTTATTTATATGTTCTACTGAGTGGATTTAGGCTGAATAAGAAGGCAGACACAGTTTTATTTGAGTTTGGTGCAGAAATTGTTAAATACAAGCTTGGCTCCAAAACAGCATTTTCTCGCTGAGAAAAGCCGATTGCGAGCATAAAAGGATGCTGAAATTACATGCAATTTGTTTAGTTCTACGAAACATCCCACAAGTTTATATCCAGTCTC
>JAUPFM010000188.1:0-52054 GCA_033026295.1 Channa striata
CAATGGATTCAGGGCGAATAACAGCCCTATGTACAGTGATAAAGGATGGGAACTTCACGAGTTCTCAGGAGATGAAACAAAACTATACATTGTACAACCAGGACCACTTTAGACATCTACAACTAAGGGATTTTTATGAGAGGGAAGTAAAGCCTAAAGTAAATTTAGACACAAACGGAATAATTAGAACTATAACAGGAATCTATAAGTCAAATAAATTTAGAATAATATCCACATTATACCAGCAGTTAAAGGAGAGAAGAGGAAGCTCAACAATATATGTAAAACAGAAGTGGGAACAAGAATTAGGTCTGAACATTCCTGAGGATGAACGGTTACATATATGGAAAACACAACAGTCTACTACATCATCACTTCACTTGGAGAGAATATTGTTGGAAGAATTTAATCAGATATTTTATCACACCCAAAAGTAAATCTCTATCTGTAACACAACCATGTTGGAGGCTCTGTGGTGCAGTAAATGTAAATCACTCCAATATCTTTTGGCTTTGTCCGGGTATATCGCGGTTTTGGGAGAATGTTCATTTGGTTATTAGCAAATTTCTGGGCTATGATATAGCCAGATCTTGTAAAGTGCTTTATTTTGGTAATATGACAGGAAATAATGTGTCAAGAGAAGACAGATATTTGTTTAAAATATTGTTAGTAGCGGGTAAAAAGCAATAACAAAAAGATGGTGTTAACGGACCCTCCAACACAAGATGAATGGCTAATAATAGTAAAGGGAGTACATGTTGTGGAACAACTGACCCACAAGATACGAATTCAAGAGGAATAATGCAGAGAGAAATGGGAGAAATGGACCATGTTTATGTCTCAAAGTCAGGATGGAGACCTGAATATTGATATGTCCTAAAACAAAGTACAGATAAGGCAATCCACTGTGTTCATGGGTGTTACAATCCACAGCTTTTTTTTTCTTCTCTTGTGGTTTTTTTCTGTTTGTTTGTCTTGTTGTTGTTCTTTTTTTCTTGTACATATAAAAAATAAAATAAAAAATGTGCCTGCCTTCCTATTTAGCCTAAATACACTCAGGAGAGACTTGATTGGTCGACCTGTCACTGTGACACTAAAAATATTTAACCCTCCTGTCGTGTTCGGGTCAAATGTGACCAATTTACAACTTAAAACACTCATAAATCTTGTTTTTTAAATCTGATTGCCTCAGACCTTATGATATCCTCCACACTTGAACATATAAAAGTGATGATCACCTCTTTCGTTGAAGTTTGAGTCTTTTAATCAACTTAGTTACATCTGTGGTGTTCCCGGTCAAAAGTGACCGTCATAAGAAAAATGAATGGGTTTCCAGACTAAATTTATCCATCAGACAGAAAACATCCACATACACACACATTTCAGACTGAACAATGTCTTTTGCTGGTACACATCTCTTTTCCGTGTTTATGTGCTGATCCTACCACGTGAACCAACTTCCTGATGAAACAATTTACCATATCTTCACACAGACTGGACAGGTGTCTGTTATGTGAACCCATCTCTTTCCCGCGCTTTTGTTCCTATCCCCCACATGAACCACATCTTCCAGACTAATCATTGCATCACCTTCACACAGACTCCATATAAATAGCTTGATGTTTGCCTTGCACTCCTTTTACTGAGGCGATTGACCAAGCGGTTCTCTGTCGAAGAGGTTCTGGTCCAGGTTTTTGGACATGATGAAGAGGGCACTGAAATTGAACCAGAGATAGAGGAAGATGTGGAAGACAACACGGATTTTGAGGAGACTGGCCAGTCAACAGAAGGACAGGGAGATAGATACATTACATTCCAGTCCAAGAGTTGACATTTGCTCGAGTTTTCATCCCCACAACAGAGGAAGTAGAGCAAAAGTGGAAAACATCATAAAGATGATGCCAGGTCCAACACGGTATGTGACATCTCGTGTGGAAGACAAACCTGAAGGGGAAGCGTGTGTTTGGGGACACCTGAGAGAAATTGACCTGGTAGACCTCCAAGCCTACACAAGTAAGCCATCAACCCAACCTGGAATCAGAGGAAGAGTTTCAAGAGGAGACTTTTCCTAGCAGAGCTGGGGAAAACTTTGGTGACCTCTCTTATTCAACGGCACCAGCACATTCTCTGCACACCAGCCTCTGCCAGTCTGGTTAGGAGTGTCCAAGCCCCACCCTCTGCCCTGGCTGCTCTCCCCCAACAAGGAAATGGGCAGAAAAGGAAGCACTGTGATCTCTGTGCCTTTAGAGGCAACAAAACAAGCCTGAAATGCAGCAAATGTGATGCCTATGTTTGCAAGGCCCAGTATGAACTGAGTGTTACATGTCAATCATGTGCATGAATTCACAAAGCACCTGCTTGTAAATAAATCACAGCCAAAACCAAAACTCAAAACACTGTTACTGTTTTACACGAACAGCCTGCTAATACATACAGTTGCTTTACAATGATATGAGGGCTTAAAATAAATTTTAAAAAGGGTTTCTAGTAATTTTATAACTTTTTTTAACAGACTTTTTGCTTTGCTTCTTGCCCTTACTTTCATTAACCAGACCAAAAAAACAAAAACAAAAAAACAGCTGTTCGTGACGAGTGAGCTTTAATGCAGCCAGTACTTTCAATTTAAATGGTTTTGCAGTTACCCACACATAAGGTGTCCTCACAATGGTAATGTATGGTTACATTAACATGTTTATATTAACAATTATATAACAGCCTGCCAATGCAAGATAGCAGAAACCTTACCTTAATGATTGATTTTTATTTTACCTTAATTTAGGTTTTTTTTAAAGCATATGACTACTTGAAATAATAAAAGGCCAGGATATCAACGTTGGGGGCCTCAACAGAGCAGCTTTATGGCTTGTGTTTCCGTGACTGTCTTTTTAAAATTATTCCACGGTTTCTAACAAAGTCCCGTATATTTTGCAGGGTCCTTCATTCTAATGCTGTGCCTTCTGCAAGCTTACACTGCATTCATTTTTTGTGGCCACTTTTCCTTTGACAATGTGACCACTGAAGTGTCGCATCACAGCAGAGAGCTCTGCCCTAGACCATGCTCTCCTTGGTGCACTGCTGGAAACATCTGAAAATTATTCACAATAAGAAAAATTACATACCTATTACAGTTGAAAAATCAGGTTCGAAGAACAAGCTTTCAGAATTTAAAAGCACTTAAAGTTACTAACACAAAGATATTTACTATAAAAAATGGAAAATAACTAAGCTAACATTGAAAAATAAAGATCCATGAAAAGGCTTATAAAAATATATAGGTTGTATTTTTGTTGCATCTCTACCTACAAAAAAGGAAGCAAAATATATCATTTTGTGATGTAATAAGCATTTCATTAGCACAAGGTAAGAACATTTAAATTGTAAAACTCCCCTTAACCTCTGGCTTCATTGTTATGGTCTGTGACTGTAGTGTCTGATGGAGCATCCACAGGTTGGCTGGATCCGCACTCTGACAACGTATGGACGGTACTTTCCTCATCACATTCACTTTCACCACCACCATTTTCCACATCACTTAATAAAATTTCACCTGAGGAAACAGTAGTAAACAGCACATAACCGACAACTGCAGACCTGTAAATCCTGAGTCTTTTAAGTAATATTTACATGCCAGAAGAGGAAGAAATGTGTAAATAAAACCAGTTAATGGATGTATGTAGCCAAAAATAGGCATAATTCAAATTCAAGGAGCAGACAATTTAATGAAGAATCACCTGCCAGGCTTAAGAAAAACCTCAAATATACATATGCATTCCCTAAACACTTTCAGATTTGAGACATGCAATTATTCAAAATTTCCCACAAACTTAATTTCTAGGGTAATACCACGTTGCCTTAAATTTCATACATTTTCTGAGGGCACCAAGATCAATGTCTATGCAGATAAACAGTCACGTTACCTACTACTCTTTCGGCTTTTCCCATTAGTGGCCGCCACAGCGAATCATCCTTTTCCACTTCACTCTATCCTGGGCATCTTCCACTCTGACACCAGCTAACCTCATGTCCTCTGTTAGGACATCCATATATCTCCTCCTTGGTCGTCCTCTCGCCCTCTTGCCTGGCAGCTCCATCTCCAACATCCTTCTACCAATATATTCACTATCCCTCCTCTGCACATGTCCAAACCATCTCAATCTGGCCTCTCTGACTTTGTTGCCAACACAGGCAACGTGTGCTGTCCCTCTGATGAACTCGTTCCTAATTCTGTCATACCTTGTCACTCCTAAGGAGAACCTCAACATCTTCATCTCTGCTGCTTCCATCTCTGCCTCTTGTCTCTTTCTCACTGCTACTGTCTCTAACCCATAGAGCAGAGCTGGTCTCACCACTGTCCTGTACACCTTTCCTTTGAGTCTTGCTGACACTCTTCTGTCACACAACACTCCTGACACTTTCCTCCACCCATTCCAACCTGCCTGCACTCGCCTCTTCACCTCTTTTCCACACTCCCCATCACACTGAACTGATGACCCCAAGTACTTAAACTCCTGCACCTTCTTCACCTCAGCCCCTGTAACCTCACACTTCTACCTGGATCCCTCTCGTTTACACACATGTATTCTGTCTTACTACGACTGACTTTCATACCTCTTCTTTCCAGAGCAAACCTCCACCTCTCCAGCTGTTCCTCCACCTGCTCTCTACTCTCACTGCAAATCACAATGTCATCTGCAAACATCATTGTCCAGGAGATTTCTGTCTGACCTCGTCTGTCAACCTGTCCATCAGCATAGCAAACAAGAAGGGACTCAAAGACGATCCTTGGTGTAGTCCCACCTCTACCTTGAACTCCTCTGTCTGACCACGGCACATCTCACCACCGTCATGCTTCTCTCATACATGTCCTGAACTACTCTGACGTACTTCTCTGCCACTCCCGACATCCTCATACAGTACCACAGCTCCTCCCTCGGCACCCTGTCATACGCCTTCTCTAAATCCACAAAGACACAATGCAGCTCCTTCTGACCATCTCTGTACTTTTCCATCAACAACCTCAAAGCGAAAATGGCATCAGTGGTGCTCTTACGGGGCATGAAACCATACTGCTGCCCACAAATCTCCACCTCCTTCCTAAGCCTGGCCTCCACTACTCTTTCCCACAGCTTCATTGTGTGGCTCATCAGCTTTATCCCTCTGTAGTTGCTACAGTTCTGCGTGTCACCCTTGTTCTTAAAGATCGGCACCAGAACGCTTCTCCTACATTCCTCAGGCATCTTTTCACTCTCTAAAATCCTGTTAAACAGACCTGTCAGAAACTTCACTGCTGTCTCTCCTAGACACTTCCACACCTCCACAGGTACGTCATCAGGGCAAACAGCCTTTCCGCTCTTCATCCTTTTCAGAGCCTTCCTCACCTCATCCTTTCTAATCTCTCCTATTTCCTGCTCCACAACATCCACATCTTCCTCCCTTCTTTCCCTGTCATTTTCCTCATTCATCAGCTGCTCAAAATACTCCTTCCATCTTCTCTGCACACTCTCCTGGCTTGTTAGCACCTTTCCATCTCTGTCTTTAATCACCTTTATCTGTTGCACATCTTTCCCATCTCTATCTCTCTGTCTGGCTATCCTGTACAAGTCCTTCTGTCCTTCCTTCGTGTCTAACCTGTCATACAGCTCATCGTAAGCTTTCTGTTTGGCCTTTGCCACCTCCCTCTTCACTCTGCGCTGCACTTCCTTGTACTCCTGTCTACTTTCCTCAGTCCTTTCTACATCCCACTTCCTTTTAGCTAACCTCTTCCTCTGGATGCAGTCCTGTACTTCCTCATTCCACCACCAAGTGTCTTTATCATCTTTCCTCTTACCAGATGACACACCAAGCACCTTCCTACCTGTTTCCCTGATTACCTCTGCTGTAGTTTCCCAATCATCTGAAGCTCTTCCTGACCACCCAAAGCCTGTCTCAACTTCTGCCTGAATTCCTCACAAGTTTCTTCATTCTTTAGCTTCCACCACTTGGTCTTCTTTTCTGTCTTTCCTCTCTTCTTCTTCCTGAGCACCAGAATCATCTTACACACCACCATGCGGTGCTGTCTGGCTACACTCTCTCCTACCACCACTTTACAGTCACTAACCTCTCTCAAATGACCTCGTCTACATAGGATGTAGTCCACCTGTGTACTCCTACCTCCACTCTTGTATGTCACTCTATGTTCCTCTCTCTTCTGGAAGTAAGTGTTAACTACAGCCATTTCCATCCTCTTAGCAAAGTCCACTACCATCTGTCCTTCTGGATTCCTGTCCTTTACACCAAACCTGCCCATTACCTCCTCATCACCTCTGTTCCCCTCACCAACATGCCCATTGAAGTCTGCTCCAACAACTACTCTCTCTCCTCTAGGGATACTGTCTACAACCTCATCAAACTCACTCCAGAATGTCTCCTTCTCTTCTAACTCACAGCCAACTTGTGGAGCATACCCACTGACTACGTTCACCATCACACCTTCGATTTCTAGCTTTAGGCTCATCACCCTGTCTGAGACTCTTTTCACCTCTAGAACATTGTTCACAAACTCCCCCTTCAGGATCACTCCTACTCCGTTTCTCTTCCTATCCACACCATGGTAGAACAGTTTGTATCCTCCTCCAAAACTACGTGCTTTGCTGCCTTTCCACCTCGTCTCTTGTACACACAGTACATCTACTTTCCTTCTCTCCATCATGTCTGCCAGCTCTCTACCTTTCCCTGTCATTGTGCCAACATTAAGAGTCCCTACTCTCAAATCCAAGCTCCTGCCTTTCCCCTTCTCTCTCTGACCACGCACCCTTCTGCCTCCTCTCCTTCTTCGACCAACAGTAGTCCAATTTCCACCGGCACCCTGTAGGTTAACAGCACCGTGGCGGTCGTTGTTAACCCGGCCTCGACCGATCTGGTATGAAAGTGGTATGGATGACTCGCATGATTGTACTTGGCAAAATTTTACGCCGGATGCCCTTCCTGACGCAACCCTCTCTATTTATCCGGCTTGGGACCGCACAGAAGTTACTGGCTTGCAACCCTGTGGCTAGATTAATGGAGAGAAGCTAATGAAAGTGAAATATGATCTCTCTTACCAATCCCAGTCAGTAATCTTGCTGCAGGATTTTGGATTAATTGGATGCTTTTAGAGAGTTACTGGGGCAGCCTGAAAGTAGAGAACTACAGTAGTCCAATCTAGAAGTGACAAATGCATGAACCAATTTTTCAGCATCGCTTTGGGATAGGATGCTTCTAATTTTGGCAATGTTTCTTAGGTGGAAGAAGGCTGTTCTAGAGATTTGTTTTATGTGTGAGGTAAATGACAAATCCTGGTCAAAAATGACTCCAAGATTCCTTGCAGTACTACTGGGGCCACTACTGTCTACTGTACTACTGTCATCTAAAGTAGCAATATGGTTAGAAAACATGTCTCTTAGACTTTTAGGCCCAAATACAATAACTTCAGTTTTATCTGAGTTTAGAAGAAGAAACAAAGAAGAAACAAAGAACGCACGACATTGCATCTATGATACGTCACAATGGATGGAAATGGATTTACGTGTCTCATGGTTCAGCATTGAATCCTCATTCTTATTAACAGGAAGTTGTTAACAGGAAATGACCTCATCATATCTTGAGGAGGATATCCACAAGAGGATACATATATATGTATATAGCAAGAATAGAATTGGAGCCAAGAATGAACCCTGTGGGACTCCACATGACAGAACAGCCACTTCAGATATGATGTTGTTAATAGCAACATTAAAAGCTCAATCACCACTGGAGGACAGTAATTGAGACTGAAGCAGATTTATCAAGATTCTGTGATCGACAGTTTCAAAAGCGGATGTTAAATCTTATAAAACCACGACTGTATAACGGCCGGAGTTTGCAGCCATCATTATGTCACTTGAGACATAAAGTGAGGTGGCCATGACGCACGCAAACACTTACGGATCGGGCATTGGAATATGTTGAATGACGCTCGAGGGGCTATTTTACAGGCCTTTCGTGGCCCGACTAGCTCAGTCGGTAGAGCATGAGACTCTTAATCTCAGGGTCGTGGGTTCGAGCCCCACGTTGGGCGCAGTGGCTTCAATAGGGCTTTAATATGGAAACAAGTACAGACAAAAAAACGGAGAGACCAAGTGAAGACGCACCCCTCAAATGCTCATTAAGCAATTTAATGGTTGACCCAATTGGTTTGCCTCGTCTCTCTGCAAGAAATACGTTGTGCACACAAGATAATTCTCTAATAAAAGTTATCATACCTGCCGTTAACAGGGAATTTTACACAGGCTTTATGCCACTGATGATGGCTTCCCGTTTTAAAGAGTGTTTGTTCTGCCATGGTCTACACTGATTTTGGAAGGACTGTCAGAGGTCCTGCATCTTTTATATGACTTATGTCATATTTATGGGCTGCCCAAAGATTCTGGAGTTTGCTCGAGCTCTGGTGGTAAACTAGTTTCAGTGATGGTAAAGGCTGCAGCATGTGCAATATCATAGCTCTCAGTGAGCTCAACTGTTCTAAAAGCTTTGTACAACTGATGTAAATTGTACAATGTACATCGCCCTTCCAGCTATATTCCGTCCTAGGATCTGATGCTGTTGGTTGGAATTCCTCGAGGAACAGTGTCTTCTGCAGCCATGGGCCAAGGTCTTGCCAACACTGGTGACATATAAATGTGGGGTGGGAGGAGAGAGGGAAGAACAGAGCAACAAAAGCAGCAAGAGAGACGACTACGGGACAAAGAAGACACAGAGTTAACGTCATACAGTGGTGACAATATAGATGTGGGGTGAGAGGAGAGAATGAAGAGAAGAGGAAGTGGCTCAGTGCCCCAGCAGTCTAAGCCTATAGCAGCATGACTATAACCAGCTATAAGCTTTATCAAAAAGGAAGGTTTTGAGCCTAGTCTTAAAAATAGAGAGGGTGTCTGCATCCCGAATCTGGATTGGGAGCCCCTTTAACCTCACACTTCTACCTGGATCCCTCTCGTTTACACACACGTATTCTGTCTTACTACGACTGACTTTCATACCTCTTCTTTCCAGAGCAAACCTCCACCTCTCCAGCTGTTCCTCCACCTGCTCTCTACTCTCACTGCAAATCACAATGTCATCTGCAAACATCATTGTCCAGGGAGATTTCTGTCTGACCTCGTCTGTCAACCTGTCCATCAGCATAGCAAACAAGAAGGGACTCAAAGACGATCCTTGGTGTAGTCCCACCTCTACCTTGAACTCCTCTGTCTGACCTACGGCACATCTCACCACCATCATGCTTCTCTCATACATGTCCTGAACTACTCTGACGTACTTCTCTGCCACTCCCGACATCCTCATACAGTACCACAGCTCCTCCCTCGGCACCCTGTCATACGCCTTCTCTAAATCCACAAAGACACAATGCAGCTCCTTCTGACCATCTCTGTACTTTTCCATCAACAACCTCAAAGCGAAAATGGCATCAGTGGTGCTCTTACGGGCATGAAACCATACTGCTGCCCACAAATCTCCACCTCCTTCCTAAGCCTGGCCTCCACTACTCTTTCCCACAGCTTCATTGTGTGGCTCATCAGCTTTATCCCTCTGTAGTTGCTACAGTTCTGCGTGTCACCCTTGTTCTTAAAGATCGGCACCAGAACGCTTCTCCTCCATTCCTCAGGCATCTTCTCACTCTCTAAAATCCTGTTAAACAGACCTGTCAGAAACTTCACTGCTGTCTCTCCTAGACACTTCCACACCTCCACAGGTACGTCATCAGGGCAAACAGCCTTTCAGCTCTTCATCCTTTTCAGAGCCTTCCTCACCTCATCCTTTCTAATCTCTCCTATTTCCTGCTCCACAACATCCACATCTTCCTCCCTTCTTTCCCTGTCATTTTCCTCATTCATCAGCTGCTCAAAATACTCCTTCCATCTTCTCTGCACACTCTCCTGGCTTGTTAGCACCTTTCCATCTCTGTCTTTAATCACCTTTATCTGTTGCACATCTTTCCCATCTCTATCTCTCTGTCTGGCTATCCTGTACAAGTCCTTCTGTCCTTCCTTCGTGTCTAACCTGTCATACAGCTCATCGTAAGCTTTCTGTTTGGCCTTTGCCACCTCCCTCTTCACTCTGCGCTGCACTTCCTTGTACTCCTGTCTACTTTCCTCAGTCCTTTCTACATCCCACTTCCTTTTAGCTAACCTCTTCCTCTGGATGCAGTCCTGTACTTCCTCATTCCACCACCAAGTGTCTTTATCATCTTTCCTCTTACCAGATGACCCACCAAGCACCTTCCTACCTGTTTCCCTGATTACCTCTGCTGTAGTTTCCCAATCATCTGGAAGCTCTTCCTGACCACACAAAGCCTGTCTCAACTTCTGCCTGAATTCCTCACAAGTTTCTTCATTCTTTAGCTTCCACCACTTGGTCTTCTTTTCTGACTTTCCTCTCTTCTTCTTCCTGACCACCAGAGTCATCTTACACACCACCATGCGGTGCTGTCGCTACACTCTCTCCTACCACCACTTTACAGTCACTAACCTCTCTCAAATGACCTCGTCTACATAGGATGTAGTCCACCTGTGTACTCCTACCTCCACTCTTGTATGTCACTCTATGTTCCTCTCTCTTCTGGAAGTAAGTGTTAACTACAGCCATTTCCATCCTCTTAGCAAAGTCCACTACCATCTGTCCTTCTGGATTCCTGTCCTTTACACCAAACCTGCCCATTACCTCCTCATCACCTCTGTTCCCCTCACCAACATGCCCATTGAAGTCTGCTCCAACAACTACTCTCTCTCCTCTAGGGATACTGTCTACAACCTCATCAAACTCACTCCAGAATGTCTCCTTCTCTTCTAACTCACAGCCAACTTGTGGAGCATACCCACTGACTACGTTCACCATCACACCTTCGATTTCTAGCTTTAGGCTCATCACCCTGTCTGAGACTCTTTTCACCTCTAGAACATTGTTCACAAACTCCCCCTTCAGGATCACTCCTACTCCGTTTCTCTTCCTATCCACACCATGGTAGAACAGTTTGTATCCTCCTCCAATACTACGTGCTTTGCTGCCTTTCCACCTCGTCTCTTGCACACACAGTACATCTACTTTCCTTCTCTCCATCATGTCTGCCAGCTCTCTACCTTTCCCTGTCATTGTGCCAACATTAAGAGTCCCTACTCTCAAATCTAAGCTCCTGCCTTTCCCCTTCTCTCTCTGACCACGCACCCTTCTGCCTCCTCTCCTTCTTCGACCAACAGTAGTCCAATTTCCACCGGCACCCTGTAGGTTAACAGCACCGTGGCGGTCGTTGTTAACCCGGCCTCGACCGATCCGGTATGAAAGTGGTATGGATGACTCGCATGATTGTACTTGGCAAAATTTTACGCCGGATGCCCTTCCTGACGCAACCCTCTCTATTTATCCGGGCTTGGGACCGGCACAGAAGTTACTGGCTTGCAACCTCTGTGGCTAGATTAATGGAGAGAAGCTAATGAAAGTGAAATATGATCTCTCTTACCAATCCCAGTCAGTAATCTTGCTGCAGGATTTTGGATTAATTGGATGCTTTTTAGAGAGTTACTGGGGCAGCCTGAAAGTAGAGAACTACAGTAGTCCAATCTAGAAGTGACAAATGCATGAACCAATTTTTCAGCATCGCTTTGGGATAGGATGCTTCTAATTTTGGCAATGTTTCTTAGGTGGAAGAAGGCTGTTCTAGAGATTTGTTTTATGTGTGAGGTAAATGACAAATCCTGGTCAAAAATGACTCCAAGATTCCTTGCAGTACTACTGGGGCCACTACTGTCTACTGTACTACTGTCATCTAAAGTAGCAATATGGTTAGAAAACATGTCTCTTAGACTTTTAGGCCCAAATACAATAACTTCAGTTTTATCTGAGTTTAGAAGAAGAAACAAAGAAGAAACAAAGAACGTACGACATTGCATCTATGATACGTCACAATGGATGGAAATTGATTTACGTGTCTCATGGTTCAGCATTGAATCCTCATTCTTATTAACAGGAAGTTGTTAACAGGAAATGACCTCATCATATCTTGAGGAGGATATCCACAAGAGGATACATATATATGTATATAGCAAGAATAGAACTGGAGCCAAGAATGAACCCTGTGGGACTCCACATGACAGAACAGCCACTTCAGATATGATGTTGTTAATAGCAACATTAAAAGCTCAATCACCACTGGAGGACAGTAATTGAGACTGAAGCAGATTTATCAAGATTCTGTGATCGACAGTTTCAAAAGCGGATGTTAAATCTTATAAAACCACGACTGTATAACGGCCGGAGTTTGCAGCCATCATTATGTCACTTGAGACATAAAGTGAGGTGGCCATGACGCACGCAAACACTTACGGATCGGGCATTGGAATATGTTGAATGACGCTCGAGGGGCTATTTTGCAGGCCTTTCCCGACTAGCTCAGTCGGTAGAGCATGAGACTCTTAATCTCAGGGTCGTGGGTTCGAGCCCCACGTTGGGCGCAGTGGCTTCAATAGGGCTTTAATATGGAAACAAGTACAGACAAAAAAAACCGGAGAGAGCAAGTGAAGACGCACCCCTCAAATGCTCATTAAGCAATTTAATGGTTGACCCAATTGGTTTACCTACGTCTCTCTGCAAGAAATACGTTGTGCACACAAGATAATTCTCTAATAAAAGTTATCATACCTGCCGTTAACAGGGAATTTTACACAGGCTTTATGCCACTGATGATGGCTTCCCGTTTTAAAGAGTGTTTGTTCTGCCATGGTCTACACTGATTTTGGAAGGACTGTCAGAGGTCCTGCATCTTTTATATGACTTATGTCATATTTATGGGCTGCCCAAAGATTCTGGAGTTTGCTCGAGCTCTGGTGGTAAACTAGTTTCAGTGATGGTAAAGGCTGCAGCATGTGCAATATCATAGCTCTCAGTGAGCTCAACTGTTCTAAAAGCTTTGTACAACTGATGTAAATTGTACAATGTACATCGCCCTTCCAGCTATATTCCGTCCTAGGATCTGATGCTGTTGGTTGGAATTCCTCGAGGAACAGTGTCTTCTGCAGCCATGGGCCAAGGTCTTGCCAACACTGGTGACATATAAATGTGGGGTGGGAGGAGAGAGGGAAGTGAGAAGGAAAGGAGCTCAGTGCATCAGGGGGTAGGTCCCCCAGCAGTCTAAACCTAACTATAAGCTTTATCAAAGAGGAAGGTTTGTATGGTACGACCAGGTATTTTAGGGTTGATAGAGCTTGACCCTTTAGAGCTTTAGAGGTAAAAGGAAGGGTTTTAAGTTTTATTCTACATTTAATGGGAAGCCATCGGAGAGAAGGCGAAATATGATCTCTCTTGCTAATTCCTGTCAGCACTCTTGCTGCAGGCGTAGGTTAGAATCCCACTACTGTCACTCATTTGCCCTGCCGTTGTCATTTCTGCGTGCCGGTAACGATTTAGACCTGTTTGTATCTAACAACTTTTTCTTTTGACCGCTATGGGCAGAATAGGATCAAATCATTACTGACTGAATACTGAATGTCTTGCTCGTCGTTGTCTTGGAGTTCATTTCTGACCACGCGCACAAATGACGCTCACCATCAACTCGTTTTGAATTCAATTCAATTCAGCTTTATTTATATTGCGCCAATTTACATCAAGGTCATCTCAGGGCACTTTACATAATAAAGTCCAGACTATACAAACATTTAGAGAAAACCCAACAAATCCCCCTTGAGCAAGCCATAGGCAACACTGGAGAAGAAAAACTCCCTTTACCGGAAGAAACCTCCAGCAGAACCAGGCTCAGGGTGGACGGCCATCTGCCTTGACCGGTTAGGCTGAGTGGAAAGTGGAGAGAGAAAAGAACAGAGCAAATGACAAATCCTGGTCAAAAATGACTCCAAGATTCCTTGCAGTACTACTGGGGCCACTACTGTCTACTGCACTACTGTCATCTAAAGTAGCAATATGGTTAGAAAACATGTCTCTTAGACTATTAGGCCCAAATACAATAACTTCAGTTTTATCTGAGTTTAGAAGAAGAAAATTATACGTCATCCAGTCCCTTATATCTTTAAGACATGCTTGTAGTTTGATTAATTTATTTGTTTCATCAGGTTTCATAGATAGATATAACTGCGTGTCATCAGCGTAGCAGTGAAAATTTACAGAGTGTATTCTAATAATGTTGCCAAGGGGAGACATATATAGAGTAAAGAGTATTGGTCCTAATACAGAGCCAAGCTTACCGATAAACCCTAGACCTAAACATAGTTATAACTCATTTGAGAGTCTTACTCTGAGACTTTCACACCCAAGTTGGAAAACTCAAAATCCACTTCTATTTGTTATTGTGTATCGTCCTCCAGTCCCTTATTCTGAATTTTTGACTGAATTCTCTGATTTTCTAGCCGACTTAGTGCTTAGTGCAGATAAAGTCGTCATAGTGGGCGATTTTAACATTCATGTAGATGCTGACAGTAACTCCCTCAACACAGCATTTACTTCATTATTACATTCAATTGGTTTCTCTCAAATTGTAAATGAACCCACTCACTGTTTTAGTCACACCCTAGACCTTGTCCTTGCATACGGTATTGAAATTGATAAACTAACAGTATTTCCTCATAATTCTGTTCTCTCTGACCATTTCCTAATAACATTTAAATTTAGTTTATTGGACTACACGGCAGCTAGAAAGAAGTTTTGCTTCAGTAGGTGTTTATCTGAAAACACTGTGAACAAATTTAAGGAAATGATCCCTTCATCATTTACTTCAACATGTACCGATATAACTGAGAGTAGCCTCATTAACTGTACTCCTGTACAAGTTTATTACCTTACTGATAATTATGCAGCATCTTTACGTTCCATACTTGATAGTGTTGCCCCTCTAAAAAAGAAGGCAGTAATTCTGAACAGGCGATCTCCATGGTAAAGCTCGCAAACCCGCAATTTAAAGCAGGCGTCAAGAAGACTAGAAAGGAAGTGGCGTTCCACTCACTCAGAAGAATCATGCTTAGCCTGGAAAAAGAGTTTATACTTATACAAATTAGCACTCCGTAAAGCCAGAAGAGCTTATTATTCAGCACTAATAGAGGAAAACAAGAACAACCCCCGGTTTCTTTTCAGCACTGTAGCCAGGCTGACTAAGAGCCATAGTTCAGTTGAGACTAGTATTCCTTCAACGCTATGTAGCAATGACTTCATGGACTTCTTCACAAACAAAATCATAGCTATTAGAAATAAAATTCACCAGACCCTCCCCACAAATACAACAGAATTAGAATCATCAGTAAGTCCCTCAGTCCCTTTTAGACTGCTTTGTGCCCATAGACCCTGCTGAATTAACTTCAACTATTATGGCATCTAAACCAACAACATGTCTGCTAGACCCTATTCCAGTTAGACTGCTCAAAGATGCTCTACCCTTATTAGACACGTTCGTATTAGATATCATTAATCTATCTTTACAAACAGGATATGTACCAAAGGCCTATAAGGTAGCTGTAATCAAACCTCTACTTAAAAAACCTAGTCTGGATCCAGGTGTCTTAGCCAATTACAGACCAATATCCAATCTCCCCTTAATTTCTAAAATACTTGAAAAAGTAGTTGTAAAGCAATTATGTGACCACCTGCGCAGAAAAGACTTGTTTGAAGAATTTCAGTCAGGATTTAGAGTTCATCATAGCACAGAAACCGCACTGATTAAAGTCACCAACGATCTTCTTCTGGCTTCAGATAACGGACTTGTCTCTATACTAGTTCTGCTAGATCTTAGTGCTGCATTTGACACCATTGATCACAGAATATTATTACAGAGACTAGAACATGTTATTGGAATTAAAGGAACAGCACTAAATTGGTTTAAATCGTACCTATCTGATAGATTCCAATTTACTCATGTTAATGATGAATCTTCGACATACACAAAAGTTAGTTATGGAATTCCACAAGGCTCTGTATTAGGAACAATACTCTTTACTCTATATATGTCTCCCCTTGGCAACATTATTAGAGAACACTCATTAAATTTTCACTGCTACACTGATGACACGCAGTTATATCTATCTATGAAACCTGATGAGACAAATAAATTATCAAACTACAAGCATGTCTTAAAGACATAAAGGACTGGATGACGTATAATTTTCTTCTTCTAAACTGAAGTTATTGTATTTGGGCCTAATAGTCTAAGAGACATGTTTTCTAACCATATCGCTACTTTAGATGACATAACTCTTGCCCCCAGTAGTACTGCAAATTAGACCTTTGTCACACCTGCTGGTGTGACAAAGCCTACAGGGCCTAATGGAAAGATTTGGAGCAATTTACACAAGGACAGGAAATTCAAAGTTTCATTGGAGATGGGGGCGAAACAAAAGAACTACTTCAAAAGGTGGATTCTCTTACCCAATTTATACTAAAAATGTGGCTTCATATAGTACGGAAATATATACTAGAATCAGAACTCAGACTGCTTCGATGGGTAGCTTATGACAAACGTTGTATCCCGAATAGTTTCGATTTAAACAATGGATTCAAGGGCGAATAACAGCCCTATGTACAGTGATAAAGGATGGGAACTTCACGAGTTCTCAGGAGATGAAACAAAACTATACATTGTACAACCAGGACCACTTTAGACATCTACAACTAAGGGATTTTTATGAGAGGGAAGTAAAGCCTAAAGTAAATTTAGACACAAACGGAATAATTAGAACTATAACAGGAATCTATAAGTCAAATAAATTTAGAATAATATCCACATTATACCAGCAGTTAAAGGAGAGAAGAGGAAGCTCAACAATATATGTAAAACAGAAGTGGGAACAAGAATTAGGTCTGAACATTCCTGAGGATGAACGGTTACATATATGGAAAACACAACAGTCTACTACATCATCACTTCACTTGGAGAGAATATTGTTGGAAGAATTTAATCAGATATTTTATCACACCCAAAAGTAAATCTCTATCTGTAACACAACCATGTTGGAGGCTCTGTGGTGCAGTAAATGTAAATCACTCCAATATCTTTTGGCTTTGTCCGGGTATATCGCGGTTTTGGGAGAATGTTCATTTGGTTATTAGCAAATTTCTGGGCTATGATATAGCCAGATCTTGTAAAGTGCTTTATTTTGGTAATATGACAGGAAATAATGTGTCAAGAGAAGACAGATATTTGTTTAAAATATTGTTAGTAGCGGGTAAAAAAGCAATAACAAAAAGATGGTGTTAACCGGACCCTCCAACACAAGATGAATGGCTAATAATAGTAAAGGGAGTACATGTTGTGGAACAACTGACCCACAAGATACGAATTCAAGAGGAATAATGCAGAGAGAAATGGGAGAAATGGACCATGTTTATGTCTCAAAGTCAGGATGGAGACCTGAATATTGATATGTCCTAAAACAAAGTACAGATAAGGCAATCCACTGTGTTCATGGGTGTTACAATCCACAGCTTTTTTTTTCTTCTCTTGTGGTTTTTTTCTGTTTGTTTGTCTTGTTGTTGTTCTTTTTTTCTTGTACATATAAAAAATAAAATAAAAAATGTGCCTGCCTTCCTATTTAGCCTAAATACACTCAGGAGAGACTTGATTGGTCGACCTGTCACTGTGACACTAAAAATATTTAACCCTCCTGTCGTGTTCGGGTCAAATGTGACCAATTTACAACTTAAAACACTCATAAATCTTGTTTTTAAATCTGATTGCCTCAGACCTTATGATATCCTCCACACTTGAACATATAAAAGTGATGATCACCTCTTTCGTTGAAGTTTGAGTCTTTTAATCAACTTAGTTACATCTGTGGTGTTCCCGGTCAAAAGTGACCGTCATAAGAAAATGAATGGGTTTCCAGACTAAATTTATCCATCAGACAGAAAACATCCACATACACACACATTTCAGACTGAACAATGTCTTTTGCTGGTACACATCTCTTTTCCGTGTTTATGTGCTGATCCTACCACGTGAACCAACTTCCTGATGAAACAATTTACCATATCTTCACACAGACTGGACAGGTGTCTGTTATGTGAACCCATCTCTTTCCCGCGCTTTTGTGCCTATCCCCCACATGAACCACATCTTCCAGACTAATCATTGCATCACCTTCACACAGACTCCATATAAATAGCTTGATGTTTGCCTTGCACTCCTTTTACTGAGGCGATTGACCAAGCGGTTCTCTGTCGAAGAGGTTCTGGTCCAGGTTTTTGGACATGATGAAGAGGGCACTGAAATTGAACCAGAGATAGAGGAAGATGTGGAAGACAACACGGATTTTGAGGAGACTGGCCAGTCAACAGAAGGACAGGGAGATAGATACATTACATTCCAGTCCAAGAGTTGACATTTGCTCGAGTTTTCATCCCCCACAACAGAGGAAGTAGAGCAAAAGTGGAAAACATCATAAAGATGATGCCAGGTCCAACACGGTATGTGACATCTCGTGTGGAAGACAAACCTGAAGGGGAAGCGTGTGTTTGGGGACACCTGGAGAGAAATTGACCTGGTAGACCTCCAAGCCTACACAAGTAAGCCATCAACCCAACCTGGAATCAGAGGAAGAGTTTCAAGAGGAGACTTTTCCTAGCAGAGCTGGGGAAAACTTTGGTGACCTCTCTTATTCAACGGCACCAGCACATTCTCTGCACACCAGCCTCTGCCAGTCTGGTTAGGAGTGTCCAAGCCCCACCCTCTGCCCTGGCTGCTCTCCCCCAACAAGGAAATGGGCAGAAAAGGAAGCACTGTGATCTCTGTGCCTTTAGAGGCAACAAAACAAGCCTGAAATGCAGCAAATGTGATGCCTATGTTTGCAAGGCCCAGTATGAACTGAGTGTTACATGTCAATCATGTGCATGAATTCACAAAGCACCTGCTTGTAAATAAATCACAGCCAAAACCAAAACTCAAAACACTGTTACTGTTTTACAGGAACAGCCTGCTAATACATACAGTTGCTTTACAATGATATGAGGGCTTAAAATAAATTTTAAAAAAGGGTTTCTAGTAATTTTATAACTTTTTTTAACAGACTTTTTGCTTTGCTTCTTGCCCCTTACTTTCATTAACCAGACCAAAAAAAACAAAAACAAAAAAAAACAGCTGTTCGTGACGAGTGAGCTTTAATGCAGCCAGTACTTTCAATTTAAATGGTTTTGCAGTTACCCACACATAAGGTGTCCTCACAATGGTAATGTATGGTTACATTAACATGTTTATATTAACAATTATATAACAGCCTGCCAATGCAAGATAGCAGAAACCTTACCTTAATGATTGATTTTTATTTTACCTTAATTTAGGTTTTTTTTTTAAAGCATATGACTACTTGAAATAATAAAAGGCCAGGATATCAACGTTGGGGGGGCCTCAACAGAGCAGCTTTATGGCTTGTGTTTCCGTGACTGTCTTTTTAAAATTATTCCACGGTTTCTAACAAAGTCCCGTATATTTTGCAGGGTCCTTCATTCTAATGCTGTGCCTTCTGCAAGCTTACACTGCATTCATTTTTTGTGGCCACTTTTCCTTTGACAATGTGACCACTGAAGTGTCGCATCACAGCAGAGAGCTCTGCCCTAGACCATGCTCTCCTTGGTGCACTGCTGGAAACATCTGAAAATTATTCACAATAAGAAAAATTACATACCTATTACAGTTGAAAAATCAGGTTCGAAGAACAAGCTTTCAGAATTTAAAAGCACTTAAAGTTACTAACACAAAGATATTTACTATAAAAAATGGAAAATAACTAAGCTAACATTGAAAAATAAAGATCCATGAAAAGGCTTATAAAAATATATAGGTTGTATTTTTGTTGCATCTCTACCTACAAAAAGGAAGCAAAATATATCATTTTGTGATGTAATAAGCATTTCATTAGCACAAGGTAAGAACATTTAAATTGTAAAACTCCCTTAACCTCTGGCTTCATTGTTATGGTCTGTGACTGTAGTGTCTGATGGAGCATCCACAGGTTGGCTGGATCCGCACTCTGACAACGTATGGACGGTACTTTCCTCATCACATTCACTTTCACCACCACCATTTTCCACATCACTTAATAAAATTTCACCTGAGGAAACAGTAGTAAACAGCACATAACCGACAACTGCAGACCTGTAAATCCTGAGTCTTTTAAGTAATATTTACATGCCAGAAGAGGAAGAAATGTGTAAATAAAACCAGTTAATGGATGTATGTAGCCAAAAATAGGCATAATTCAAATTCAAGGAGCAGACAATTTAATGAAGAATCACCTGCCAGGCTTAAGAAAAACCTCAAATATACATATGCATTCCCTAAACACTTTCAGATTTGAGACATGCAATTATTCAAAATTTCCCACAAACTTAATTTCTAGGGTAATACCACGTTGCCTTAAATTTCATACATTTTCTGAGGGCACCAAGATCAATGTCTATGCAGATAAACAGTCACGTTACCTACTACTCTTTCAGCTTTTCCCATTAGTGGCCGCCACAGCGAATCATCCTTTTCCACTTCACTCTATCCTGGGCATCTTCCACTCTGACACCAGCTAACCTCATGTCCTCTGTTAGGACATCCATATATCTCCTCCTTGGTCGTCCTCTCGCCCTCTTGCCTGGCAGCTCCATCTCCAACATCCTTCTACCAATATATTCACTATCCCTCCTCTGCACATGTCCAAACCATCTCAATCTGGCCTCTCTGACTTTGTTGCCAACACAGGCAACGTGTGCTGTCCCTCTGATGAACTCGTTCCTAATTCTGTCATACCTTGTCACTCCTAAGGAGAACCTCAACATCTTCATCTCTGCTGCTTCCATCTCTGCCTCTTGTCTCTTTCTCACTGCTACTGTCTCTAACCCATAGAGCAGAGCTGGTCTCACCACTGTCCTGTACACCTTTCCTTTGAGTCTTGCTGACACTCTTCTGTCACACAACACTCCTGACACTTTCCTCCACCCATTCCAACCTGCCTGCACTCGCCTCTTCACCTCTTTTCCACACTCCCCATCACACTGAACTGATGACCCCAAGTACTTAAACTCCTGCACCTTCTTCACCTCAGCCCCTGTAACCTCACACTTCTACCTGGATCCCTCTCGTTTACACACATGTATTCTGTCTTACTACGACTTACTTTCATACCTCTTCTTTCCAGAGCAAACCTCCACCTCTCCAGCTGTTCCTCCACCTGCTCTCTACTCTCACTGCAAATCACAATGTCATCTGCAAACATCATTGTCCAGGAGATTTCTGTCTGACCTCGTCTGTCAACCTGTCCATCAGCATAGCAAACAAGAAGGGACTCAAAGACGATCCTTGGTGTAGTCCCACCTCTACCTTGAACTCCTCTGTCTGACCTACGGCACATCTCACCACCATCATGCTTCTCTCATACATGTCCTGAACTACTCTGACGTACTTCTCTGCCACTCCCGACATCCTCATACAGTACCACAGCTCCTCCCTCGGCACCCTGTCATACGCCTTCTCTAAATCCACAAAGACACAATGCAGCTCCTTCTGACCATCTCTGTACTTTTCCATCAACAACCTCAAAGCGAAAATGGCATCAGTGGTGCTCTTACGGGCATGAAACCATACTGCTGCCCACAAATCTCCACCTCCTTCCTAAGCCTGGCCTCCACTACTCTTTCCCACAGCTTCATTGTGTGGCTCATCAGCTTTATCCTCTGTAGTTGCTACAGTTCTGCGTGTCACCCTTGTTCTTAAAGATCGGCACCAGAACGCTTCTCCTCCATTCCTCAGGCATCTTTTCACTCTCTAAAATCCTGTTAAACAGACCTGTCAGAAACTTCACTGCTGTCTCTCCTAGACACTTCCACACCTCCACAGGTACGTCATCAGGGCAAACAGCCTTTCAGCTCTTCATCCTTTTCAGAGCCTTCCTCACCTCATCCTTTCTAATCTCTCCTATTTCCTGCTCCACAACATCCACATCTTCCTCCCTTCTTTCCCTGTCATTTTCCTCATTCATCAGCTGCTCAAAATACTCCTTCCATCTTCTCTGCACACTCTCCTGGCTTGTTAGCACCTTTCCATCTCTGTCTTTAATCACCTTTATCTGTTGCACATCTTTCCCATCTCTATCTCTCTGTCTGGCTATCCTGTACAAGTCCTTCTGTCCTTCCTTCGTGTCTAACCTGTCATACAGCTCATCGTAAGCTTTCTGTTTGGCCTTTGCCACCTCCCTCTTCACTCTGCGCTGCACTTCCTTGTACTCCTGTCTACTTTCCTCAGTCCTTTCTACATCCCACTTCCTTTTAGCTAACCTCTTCCTCTGGATGCAGTCCTGTACTTCCTCATTCCACCACCAAGTGTCTTTATCATCTTTCCTCTTACCAGATGACACACCAAGCACCTTCCTACCTGTTTCCCTGATTACCTCTGCTGTAGTTTCCCAATCATCTGGAAGCTCTTCCTGACCACCCAAAGCCTGTCTCAACTTCTGCCTGAATTCCTCACAAGTTTCTTCATTCTTTAGCTTCCACCACTTGGTCTTCTTTTCTGACTTTCCTCTCTTCTTGTTCCTGACCACCAGAGTCATCTTACACACCACCATGCGGTGCTGTCTGGCTACACTCTCTCCTACCACCACTTTACAGTCACTAACCTCTCTCAAATGACCTCGTCTACATAGGATGTAGTCCACCTGTGTACTCCTACCTCCACTCTTGTATGTCACTCTATGTTCCTCTCTCTTCTGGAAGTAAGTGTTAACTACAGCCATTTCCATCCTCTTAGCAAAGTCCACTACCATCTGTCCTTCTGGATTCCTGTCCTTTACACCAAACCTGCCCATTACCTCCTCATCACCTCTGTTCCCCTCACCAACATGCCCATTGAAGTCTGCTCCAACAACTACTCTCTCTCCTCTAGGGATACTGTCTACAACCTCATCAAACTCACTCCAGAATGTCTCCTTCTCTTCTAACTCACAGCCAACTTGTGGAGCATACCCACTGACTACGTTCACCATCACACCTTCGATTTCTAGCTTTAGGCTCATCACCCTGTCTGAGACTCTTTTCACCTCTAGAACATTGTTCACAAACTCCCCCTTCAGGATCACTCCTACTCCGTTTCTCTTCCTATCCACACCATGGTAGAACAGTTTGTATCCTCCTCCAATACTACGTGCTTTGCTGCCTTTCCACCTCGTCTCTTGCACACACAGTACATCTACTTTCCTTCTCTCCATCATGTCTGCCAGCTCTCTACCTTTCCCTGTCATTGTGCCAACATTAAGAGTCCCTACTCTCAAATCTAAGCTCCTGCCTTTCCCCTTCTCTCTCTGACCACGCACCCTTCTGCCTCCTCTCCTTCTTCGACCAACAGTAGTCCAATTTCCACCGGCACCCTGTAGGTTAACAGCACCGGTGGCGGTCGTTGTTAACCCGGGCCTCGACCGATCCGGTATGAAAGTGGTATGGATGACTCGCATGATTGTACTTGGCAAAATTTTACGCCGGATGCCCTTCCTGACGCAACCCTCTCTATTTATCCGGGCTTGGGACCGCACAGAAGTTACTGGCTTGCAACCCCTGTGGCTAGATTAATGGAGAGAAGCTAATGAAAGTGAAATATGATCTCTCTTACCAATCCCAGTCAGTAATCTTGCTGCAGGATTTTGGATTAATTGGATGCTTTTTAGAGAGTTACTGGGGCAGCCTGAAAGTAGAGAACTACAGTAGTCCAATCTAGAAGTGACAAATGCATGAACCAATTTTTCAGCATCGCTTTGGGATAGGATGCTTCTAATTTTGGCAATGTTTCTTAGGTGGAAGAAGGCTGTTCTAGAGATTTGTTTTATGTGTGAGGTAAATGACAAATCCTGGTCAAAAATGACTCCAAGATTCCTTGCAGTACTACTGGGGCCACTACTGTCTACTGTACTACTGTCATCTAAAGTAGCAATATGGTTAGAAAACATGTCTCTTAGACTTTTAGGCCCAAATACAATAACTTCAGTTTTATCTGAGTTTAGAAGAAGAAACAAAGAAGAAACAAAGAACCTACGACATTGCATCTATGATACGTCACAATGGATGGAAATGGATTTACGTGTCTCATGGTTCAGCATTGAATCCTCATTCTTATTAACAGGAAGTTGTTAACAGGAAATGACCTCATCATATCTTGAGGAGGATATCCACAAGAGGATACATATATATGTATATAGCAAGAATAGAATTGGAGCCAAGAATGAACCCTGTGGGACTCCACATGACAGAACAGCCACTTCAGATATGATGTTGTTAATAGCAACATTAAAAGCTCAATCACCACTGGAGGACAGTAATTGAGACTGAAGCAGATTTATCAAGATTCTGTGATCGACAGTTTCAAAAGCGGATGTTAAATCTTATAAAACCACGACTGTATAACGGCCGGAGTTTGCAGCCATCATTATGTCACTTGAGACATAAAGTGAGGTGGCCATGACGTGCACGCAAACACTTACGGATCGGGCATTGGAATATGTTGAATGACGCTCGAGGGGCTATTTTGCAGGCCTTTCGTGGCCCGACTAGCTCAGTCGGTAGAGCATGAGACTCTTAATCTCAGGGTCGTGGGTTCGAGCCCCACGTTGGGCGCAGTGGCTTCAATAGGGCTTTAATATGGAAACAAGTACAGACAAAAAAAAACGGAGAGAGCAAGTGAAGACGCACCCCTCAAATGCTCAAATGCTCAATTTAATGGTTGACCCAATTGGTTTACCTACGTCTCTCTGCAAGAAATACGTTGTGCACACAAGATAATTCTCTAATAAAAGTTATCATACCTGCCGTTAACAGGGAGTTTAATACAGGCTTTATGCCACTGATGATGGCTTCCCGTTTTAAAGAGTGTTTGTTCTGCCATGGTCTACACTGATTTTGGAAGGACTGTCAGAGGTCCTGCATCTTTTATATGACCTATGTCATATTTATGGGCTGCCCAAAGATTCTGGAGTTTGCTCGAGCTCTGGTGGTAAACTAGTTTCAGTGATGGTAAAGGCTGCAGCATGTGCAATATCATAGCTCTCAGTGAGCTCAACTGTTCTAAAAGCTTTGTACAACTGATGTAAATTGTACAATGTACATCGCCCTTCCAGCTATATTCCGTCCTAGGATCTGATGCTTTGGTTGGAATTCCTCGAGGAACAGTGTCTTCTGCAGCCATGGGCCAAGGTCTTGCCAACACTGGTGACATATAAATGTGGGGTGGGAGGAGAGAGGGAAGAACAGAGCAACAAAAGCAGCAAGAGAGACGACTACGGGACAAAGAAGACACAGAGTTAACGTCATACAGTGGTGACAATATAGATGTGGGGTGAGAGGAGAGAATGAAGAGAAGAGGAAGTGGCACAGTGCAGAGTCCCCCAGCAGTCTAAGCCTATAGCAGCATGACTATAACCAGCTATAAGCTTTATCAAAAAGGAAGGTTTTGAGCCTAGTCTTAAAAATAGAGAGGGTGTCTGCATCCCGAATCTGGATTGGGAGCCCCTTTAACCTCACACTTCTACCTGGATCCTCTCGTTTACACACACGTATTCTGTCTTACTACGACTTACTTTCATACCTCTTCTTTCCAGAGCAAACCTCCACCTCTCCAGCTGTTCCTCCACCTGCTCTCTACTCTCACTGCAAATCACAATGTCATCTGCAAACATCATTGTCCAGGGAGATTTCTGTCTGACCTCGTCTGTCAACCTGTCCATCAGCATAGCAAACAAGAAGGGACTCAAAGACGATCCTTGGTGTAGTCCCACCTCTACCTTGAACTCCTCTGTCTGACCCACGGCACATCTCACCACCATCATGCTTCTCTCATACATGTCCTGAACTACTCTGACGTACTTCTCTGCCACTCCCGACATCCTCATACAGTACCACAGCTCCTCCCTCGGCACCCTGTCATACGCCTTCTCTAAATCCACAAAGACACAATGCAGCTCCTTCTGACCATCTCTGTACTTTTCCATCAACAACCTCAAAGCGAAAATGGCATCAGTGGTGCTCTTACGGGCATGAAACCATACTGCTGCCCACTAATCTCCACCTCCTTCCTAAGCCTGGCCTCCACTACTCTTTCCCACAGCTTCATTGTGTGGCTCATCAGCTTTATCCCTCTGTAGTTGCTACAGTTCTGCGTGTCACCCTTGTTCTTAAAGATCGGCACCAGAACGCTTCTCCTCCATTCCTCAGGCATCTTCTCACTCTCTAAAATCCTGTTAAACAGACCTGTCAGAAACTTCACTGCTGTCTCTCCTAGACACTTCCACACCTCCACAGGTACGTCATCAGGGCAAACAGCCTTTCAGCTCTTCATCCTTTTCAGAGCCTTCCTCACCTCATCCTTTCTAATCTCTCCTATTTCCTGCTCCACAACATCCACATCTTCCTCCCTTCTTTCCCTGTCATTTTCCTCATTCATCAGCTGCTCAAAATACTCCTTCCATCTTCTCTGCACACTCTCCTGGCTTGTTAGCACCTTTCCATCTCTGTCTTTATTTTTTAATCACCTTTATCTGTTGCACATCTTTCCCATCTCTATCTCTCTGTCTGGCTATCCTGTACAAGTCCTTCTGTCCTTCCTTCGTGTCTAACCTGTCATACAGCTCATCGTAAGCTTTCTGTTTGGCCTTTGCCACCTCCCTCTTCACTCTGCGCTGCACTTCCTTGTACTCCTGTCTACTTTCCTCAGTCCTTTCTACATCCCACTTCCTTTTAGCTAACCTCTTCCTCTGGATGCAGTCCTGTACTTCCTCATTCCACCACCAAGTGTCTTTATCATCTTTCCTCTTACCAGATGACACACCAAGCACCTTCCTACCTGTTTCCCTGATTACCTCTGCTGTAGTTTCCCAATCATCTGAAGCTCTTCCTGACCACCCAAAGCCTGTCTCAACTTCTGCCTGAATTCCTCACAAGTTTCTTCATTCTTTAGCTTCCACCACTTGGTCTTCTTTTCTGACTTTCCTCTCTTCTTGTTCCTGACCACCAGAGTCATCTTACACACCACCATGCGGTGCTGTCTGGCTACACTCTCTCCTACCACCACTTTACAGTCACTAACCTCTCTCAAATGACCTCGTCTACATAGGATGTAGTCCACCTGTGTACTCCTACCTCCACTCTTGTATGTCACTCTATGTTCTCTCTCTTCTGGAAGTAAGTGTTAACTACAGCCATTTCCATCCTCTTAGCAAAGTCCACTACCATCTGTCCTTCTGGATTCCTGTCCTTTACACCAAACCTGCCCATTACCTCCTCATCACCTCTGTTCCCCTCACCAACATGCCCATTGAAGTCTGCTCCAACAACTACTCTCTCTCCTCTAGGGATACTGTCTACAACCTCATCAAACTCACTCCAGAATGTCTCCTTCTCTTCTAACTCACAGCCAACTTGTGGAGCATACCCACTGACTACGTTCACCATCACACCTTTGATTTCTAGCTTTAGGCTCATCACCCTGTCTGAGACTCTTTTCACCTCTAGAACATTGTTCACAAACTCCCCCTTCAGGATCACTCCTACTCCGTTTCTCTTCCTATCCACACCATGGTAGAACAGTTTGTATCCTCCTCCAATACTACGTGCTTTACTGCCTTTCCACCTCGTCTCTTGCACACACAGTACATCTACTTTCCTTCTCTCCATCATGTCTGCCAGCTCTCTACCTTTCCCTGTCATTGTGCCAACATTAAGAGTCCCTACTCTCAAATCTAAGCTCCTGCCTTTCCCCTTCTCTCTCTGACCACGCACCCTTCTGCCTCCTCTCCTTCTTCGACCAACAGTAGTCCAATTTCCACCGGCACCCTGTAGGTTAACAGCACCGTGGCGGTCGTTGTTAACCCGGCCTCGACCGATCCGGTATGAAAGTGGTATGGATGACTCGCATGATTGTACTTGGCAAAATTTTACGCCGGATGCCCTTCCTGACGCAACCCTCTCTATTTATCCGGGCTTGGGACCGCACAGAAGTTACTGGCTTGCAACCCTGTGGCTAGATAATGGAGAGAAGCTAATGAAAGTGAAATATGATTTCTCTTACCAATCCCAGTCAGTAATCTTGCTGCAGGATTTTGGATTAATTGGATGCTTTTAGAGAGTTACTGGGGCAGCCTGAAAGTAGAGAACTACAGTAGTCCAATCTAGAAGTGACAAATGCATGAACCAATTTTTCAGCATCGCTTTGGGATAGGATGCTTCTAATTTTGGCAATGTTTCTTAGGTGGAAGAAGGCTGTTCTAGAGATTTGTTTTATGTGTGAGGTAAATGACAAATCCTGGTCAAAAATGACTCCAAGATTCCTTGCAGTACTACTGGGGCCACTACTGTCTACTGTACTACTGTCATCTAAAGTAGCAATATGGTTAGAAAACATGTCTCTTAGACTTTTAGGCCCAAATACAATAACTTCAGTTTTATCTGAGTTTAGAAGAAGAAACAAAGAAGAAACAAAGAACCTCACGACATTGCATCTATGATACGTCACAATGGATGGAAATGGATTTACGTGTCTCATGGTTCAGCATTGAATCCTCATTCTTATTAACAGGAAGTTGTTAACAGGAAATGACCTCATCATATCTTGAGGAGGATATCCACAAGAGGATACATATATATGTATATAGCAAGAATAGAATTGGAGCCAAGAATGAACCCTGTGGGACTCCACATGACAGAACAGCCACTTCAGATATGATGTTGTTAATAGCAACATTAAAAGCTCAATCACCACTGGAGGACAGTAATTGAGACTGAAGCAGATTTATCAAGATTCTGTGATCGACAGTTTCAAAAGCGGATGTTAAATCTTATAAAACCACGACTGTATAACGGCCGGAGTTTGCAGCCATCATTATGTCACTTGAGACATAAAGTGAGGTGGCCATGACGTGCACGCAAACACTTACGGATCGGGCATTGGAATATGTTGAATGACGCTCGAGGGGCTATTTTGCAGGCCTTTCGTGGCCCGACTAGCTCAGTCGGTAGAGCATGAGACTCTTAATCTCAGGGTCGTGGGTTCGAGCCCCACGTTGGGCGCAGTGGCTTCAATAGGGCTTTAATATGGAAACAAGTACAGACAAAAAAAAACGGAGAGAGCAAGTGAAGACGCACCCCTCAAATGCTCATTAAGCAATTTAATGGTTGACCCAATTGGTTTACCTACGTCTCTCTGCAAGAAATACGTTGTGCACACAAGATAATTCTCTAATAAAAGTTATCATACCTGCCGTTAACAGGGAGTTTTACACTGATGATGGCTTCCCGTTTTAAAGAGTGTTTGTTCTGCCATGGTCTACACTGATTTTGGAAGGACTGTCAGAGGTCCTGCATCTTTTATATGACCTATGTCATATTTATGGGCTGCCCAAAGATTCTGGAGTTTGCTCGAGCTCTGGTGGTAAACTAGTTTCAGTGATGGTAAAGGCTGCAGCATGTGCAATATCATAGCTCTCAGTGAGCTCAACTGTTCTAAAAGCTTTGTACAACTGATGTAAATTGTACAATGTACATCGCCCTTCCAGCTAAATTCCGTCCTAGGATCTGATGCTGTTGGTTGGAATTCCTCGAGGAACAGTGTCTTCTGCAGCCATGGGCCAAGGTCTTGCCAACACTGGTGACATATAAATGTGGGGTGGGAGGAGAGAGGGAAGTGAGAAGGAAAGGAGCTCAGTGCATCAGGGGTAGGTCCCCAGCAGTCTAAACCTAACTATAAGCTTTATCAAAGAGGAAGGTTTGTATGGTACGACCAGGTATTTTAGGGTTGATAGAGCTTGACCCTTTAGAGCTTTAGAGGTAAAAGGAAGGGTTTTAAGTTTTATTCTACATTTAATGGGAAGCCATCGGAGAGAAGGCGAAATATGATCTCTCTTGCTAATTCCTGTCAGCACTCTTGCTGCAGGCGTAGGTTCAAATCCCACTACTGTCACTCATTTGCCCTGCCGTTGTCATTTCTGCGTGCGGTAACGATTTAGACCTGTTTGTATCTAACAACTTTTTCTTTTGACCGCTATGGGCAGAATAGGATCAAATCATTACTGACTGAATACTGAATGTCTTGCTCGTCGTTGTCTTGGAGTTCATTTCTGACCACGCGCACAAATGACGCTCACCATCAACTCGTTTTCAATTCAATTCAATTCAGCTTTATTTATATTGTGCCAATTTACATCAAGGTCATCTCAGGGCACTTTACATAATAAAGTCCAGACTATACAAACATTTAGAGAAAACCCAACAAATCCCCCTTGAGCAAGCCATAGGCAACACTGGAGAAGAAAAACTCCCTTTACCGGAAGAAACCTCCAGCAGAACCAGGCTCAGGGTGGACGGCCATCTGCCTTGACCGGTTAGGCTGAGTGGAAAGTGGAGAGAGAAAAGAACAGAGCAAATGACAAATCCTGGTCAAAAATGACTCCAAGATTCCTTGCAGTACTACTGGGGCCACTACTGTCTACTGCACTACTGTCATCTAAAGTAGCAATATGGTTAGAAAACATGTCTCTTAGACTATTAGGCCCAAATACAATAACTTCAGTTTTATCTGAGTTTAGAAGAAGAAAATTATACGTCATCCAGTCCCTTATATCTTTAAGACATGCTTGTAGTTTGATTAATTTATTTGTTTCATCAGGTTTCATAGATAGATATAACTGCGTGTCATCAGCGTAGCAGTGAAAATTTACAGAGTGTATTCTAATAATGTTGCCAGGGAGACATATATAGAGTAAAGAGTATTGGTCCTAATACAGAGCCAAGCTTACCGATAAACCCTAGACCTAAACATAGTTATAACTCATTTGAGAGTCTTACTCTGAGACTTTCACACCCAAGTTGGAAAACTCAAAATCCACTTCTATTTGTTATTGTGTATCGTCCTCCAGTCCCTTATTCTGAATTTTTGACTGAATTCTCTGATTTTCTAGCCGACTTAGTGCTTAGTGCAGATAAAGTCGTCATAGTGGGCGATTTTAACATTCATGTAGATGCTGACAGTAACTCCCTCAACACAGCATTTACTTCATTATTACATTCAATTGGTTTCTCTCAAATTGTAAATGAACCCACTCACTGTTTTAGTCACACCCTAGACCTTGTCCTTGCATACGGTATTGAAATTGATAAACTAACAGTATTTCCTCATAATTCTGTTCTCTCTGACCATTTCCTAATAACATTTAAATTTAGTTTATTGGACTACACGGCAGCTAGAAAGAAGTTTTGCTTCAGTAGGTGTTTATCTGAAAACACTGTGAACAAATTTAAGGAAATGATCCCTTCATCATTTACTTCAACATGTACTGATATAACTGAGAGTAGCCTCATTAACTGTACTCCTGTACAAGTTGATTACCTTACTGATAATTATGCAGCATCTTTATGTTCCATACTTGATAGTGTTGCCCCTCTAAAAAGAAGGCAGTAATTCTGAATAGGCGATCTCCATGGTATAGCTCGCACACCCGCAATTTAAAGCAGGCGTCACGAAGATTAGAAAGGAAGTGGCGTTCCACTCATTCACAAGAATCACGCCTAGCCTGAAAAAGAGTTTATACTTATACAAATTAGCACTCCGTAAAGCCAGAACAGCTTATTATTCATCACTAATAGAGGAAAACAAGAACAACCCCGGTTTCTTTTCAGCACTGTAGCCAGGCTGACTAAGAGCCATAGTTCAGTTGAGACTAGTATTCCCTCAACGCTATGTAGCAATGACTTCATGACCTTCTTCACAAACAAAATCATAGCTATTAGAAATAAAATTCACCAGACCCTCCCCACAAATACAACAGAATTAGAATCATCAGTAAGTCCTCAGTCCCTTTTAGACTGCTTTGTGCCCATAGACCTTGCTGAGTTAACTTCAACTATTATGGCATCTAAACCAACAACATGTCTGCTAGACCCTATTCCAGTTAGACTGCTCAAAGATGCTCTACCCTTATTAGACACGTTCATATTAGATATCATTAATCTATCCTTACAAACAGGATATGTACCAAAGGCTTATAAGATAGCTGTAATCAAACCTCTACTTAAAAACCTAGTCTGGATCCAGATGTCTTGGCCAATTACAGACCAATATCCAATCTCCCTTTTATTTCTAAAATACTTGAAAAAGTAGTTGTAAAGCAATTATGTGACCACCTGCGCAGAAACGACTTGTTTGAAGAATTTCAGTCAGGATTTAGAGTTCATCATAGCACAGAAACCGCACTGATTAAAGTCACCAATGATCTTCTTCTGGCTTCAGATAACGGACTTGTCTCTATACTAGTTCTGCTAGATCTTAGTGCTGCATTTGACACCATTGATCACAGAATATTAGTACAGAGACTAGAACATGTAATTGGAATTAAAGGAACAGCACTAAATTGGTTTAAATCGTATCTATCAGATAGATTCCAATTTACTCACGTTAATGATGAATCTTCGACATACACAAAAGTTAGTTATGGAATTCCACAAGGCTCTGTATTAGGACCAATACTCTTTACTCTATATATGTCTCCCCTTGGCAACATTATTAGAAAACACTCAGTAAATTTTCACTGCTACGCTGATGACACGCAGTTATATCTATCTATGAAACCTGATGAAACAAATAAATTAATCAAACTACAAGCATGTCTTAAAGATATAAGGGACTGGATGACGTATAATTTTCTTCTTCTAAACTCAGATAAAACTGAAGTTATTGTATTTGGGCCTAATAGTCTAAGAGACATGTTTTCTAACCATATCGCTACTTTAGACGACATAACTCTTGCCCCCAGTAGTACTGCAAGGAATCTTGGGGTCATTTTTGACCAGGATTTGTCATTTACCTCACAGATAAAGCAAATCTCTAGAACAGCCTTCTTCCACCTACGGAACATTGCCAAAATTAGGAGCATCCTGTCCCAAAGCGATGCTGAAAAATTGGTTCATGCATTTGTTACTTCTAGATTGGACTATTGTAATTCTCTACTTTCAGGCTGCCCCCAGTACTCTCTAAAAGCCTCCAATTAATCCAAAATCCTGCAGAAAGATTACTGACTGGGATTGGTAAGAGAGATCATATTTCACCTTCATTAGCTTCTCTCCATTGGCTTCCAATTAAATGCAGAATAGAATTTAAAACCCTTCTTCTTACCTATAAAGCTTTAAACGGCCAAGCCCCATCATATTTAAAAGATCTCTTAGTACCATATCATCCTACTAGACCACTTGGTCCCAAAATGCAGGCCTACTTGTGGTTCCCAGAATTTCCAAAAATAGAATGGGAGGCAGAGCCTTTAGCTATCAAGCTCCTCTCCTGTGGAACCAGCTCCCAGTCCAGATTCGGGAAGCAGACACCCTCCCTATTTTTAAGACTAGGCTCAAAACCTTCCTTTTGATAAAGCTTATAGTTGGTTATAGTCATGCTGCTATAGGTTAGACTGCTGGGGACTCTGCACTGTGCCACTTCCTCTTCTCTTCATTCTCTCCTCTCACCCCACATCTATAATGTCACCACTGTATGACATTAACTCTGTGTCTTCTTTGTCCCGTAGTCATCTCTCTCCCTCTCTTTCCCCCTCTCTCTCTCCCTGTCCACAGGTGTCCCCGGATTTGGCGCTGTGTGTCCTCCAGTGTGCAGCTACTGGTCCTATTAACCTGCTCAATGTTTTGTTGTTGCTTTTGTTGCTCTGTTCTTTTCTCTCTCCACTTTCCACTCTGCCCAACCGGTCAAGGCAGATGGCCGTCCTCCCTGAGCCTGGTTCTGCTGGAGGTTTCTTCCGTTAAAGGGAGTTTTTCCTCTCCACTGTTGCCTCTGGCTTGCTCAAGGGGGATTTGTTGGGTTTTCTCTACATGTTTGTATAGTCTTGACTTTATTATGTAAAGTGCCCTGAGATGACCTTGTTGTAAATTGGCGCTATATAAATAAAGTTGAATTGAATTGAATTGAATTAATTTTACAAGGATTTTCCAAACATTTTGTCATTATATTCCCAAATTGTGCTCAATTGAATTTTAGAGAAGCAAAATAGTAGTAACAAAATAAAAAAGGAACAATCCCCCTTGAGCAAGGCTTAGGCGACAGTGGAGAGGAAAAACTTCCAATATGGGAAGAAACCTCTGGCAGAACCAGGCTCAGGGTGGGCGGCCATCTGCCTTGACCGGTTGCAGAGAGTAAGAGTTAAAACCTAGAGACTGATGTTGTCATGTCCACGATATGGTGGTTCCCAGTTAGGGGTGTCAAGAGACTCAGCTAAAACATTGTCCTGTAGTAACGGCATGCTTTGGAGAGCCATTTGGTGTGAGATGGAGTGGTCGATTGTACGCATTATCAGCACACATGCACAGGGAATAAAACAACATCCGCACAACATTAGTGCAGTAGTGCCTATTACAACACCTGTGAGGAGAGACAAAATGAAAGTTTTCCAACTTCCAAACACAATGTCAAACCTGCCCCAGGTGCTGGTGTCATCATAACCAGAATGTCTTTTAAGTTCGTCTTTCAGTGATCTTAGTCCCTCTAGCGCCTTTGTTACAGACCCATCTGGTGCTGTATTGTTTGGAATGAAGGTGCAGCATGAGTCTCCAAACGTGGTGCAGACCCCTCCTTTGTCTGCAAGCAGCATGTCAGTTGCCGTTCTGTTCTCCCATGTCATCTGCGATGTTGCTTCAAGCTGCTCTTTAGCATCCACTTCTTCATTAAGAGTCTGTGATCTTGTGTGGGATCCTCCATTGTTGAGCACCAGATGTCGTCTTTGTCACCTTCCTGTGTTCACCCTTCTTGACGTGTATTGGAGCTTGAAGTGTGGGCCCAGCTTAATCAGCACCTCTCCCCCCTCACAGGGGTGAACAATTTCAGGGACAAATTTGACTCTCTGTAGCTTGGCAGGTCAGTGTAAGCCTGGTGTATTACTTTTTCCGGTTCAAGTTGGGGATCCTTTTGCAGTCGCTGACGTGGAACCATGTGACGTGTCCTTTCACCTTCACTGCTAAATTAGTTGCCAGTAATATGTGATGTGGTCCTGCTGCCAACGTTTCCTCTGGTGGTCCTTGTCACCTGGGTTGAGATCATGCAGGCTGATGTCTGCAGGGGTAGAAAGGGCTGCTTTCACCTGGGGACAAACATCTGAGAGAGTTCTGCACAACAGTTGGAAATCACATCATTATAACAAACTCAAACTTGTTTGGTCTGAATTGGTACCAAGCTAGGAGGTTTTCTCAAACCCTATTTTGTAAAGACTCAACTTGCCTAAGAAATAGCACCAATGCTAATTCTTAAACCAATGTCAAACCTGTCTCTCACAACATTTTGTGAATTTGGTCTTAAGTCACACCTGCACTCTGGGGTTGAGAAGACAATTATCCAAAATTAGTTTGACAAATTGTTTACCATCTTCATGGTAAAACCCAGGAAGATTGTCACAAATTACTTGATTCTGGAAAACTTCAAGTCGTCCAACTTGTCATGGCCTTTTACCACAGTAGCTGCATCCTGTTTGAAAGAGAGAAAACAACAGCCTCTACCCACTTGCTAAACATGCAAACCATGGTCAAGCAAACTTTACATTTCTACAAAGCTATAGCTCAATTAACTCATTCATCCAATATCCAAAAGGTCTATCAGGTGGGGAATGGCCTTGCAGTTGCATTTAATCCCACCAGAGGGATTGTGAGCCCCACAGATTAACATGTCCTGCAATCCTCCAATTAATCCAAAATGCTGCAGCAAGAATTACTGACTGGGATTGGTAAGAGAGATCATATTTCACCTTCATTAGCTTCTGTCCATTGGCTTCCCATTAAATGTAGAATAGAATTTAAAACCCTTCTTCTTACCTATAAAGCTTTAAACGGTCAAGCCCCATCATATTTTAAAGATCTCCTACTACCATATCATCCTACTAGACCACTTCGGTCGCAAAATGCAGGCCTACTTGTGGTTCCCAGAATTTCCAAAAATAGAATGGGAGGCAGAGCCTTTAGCTATCAAGCTCCTCTCCTGTGGAACCAGCTCCCAGTCCAGATTCGGGAAGCAGGCACCCTCTCTACTTTTAAGACTAGGCTCAAAACCTTCCTCTTCAATAAAGCTTATAGTTGGTTATAGTCATGCTGCTAAAGGCTTAGACTGCTGGGGGACTCTGCACTGTGCCACTTCCTCTTCTCTTCATTCTCTCCTCTCACCCCACATTTATAATGTCACCACTGTATGACATTAACTCTGTGTCTTCTTTGTCCCGTAGTCGTCTCTCTCCCTCTCTGTCTCCCTCTCTCTGTCCCTGTCCTCAGGTGTCCCCGGATTTGGCGCTGTGTGTCCTCCAGTGCGCAGCTACTGGTCCTACTAACCTGCCCAATGTTTTGTTGTTTCTTTCGTTGCCCTGTTCTTTTCTCTCTCCACTAAGTTAAAACCCAAAATATATTAGTAAAAATATATTGGTACAGCAGTTGTCCTACTCATTGGTACTGATACATATAAACTAATGGAGCCCAATGAATGATAAACAACAGAGGTGATGGGGAGAGCTTACTGCATATGGTTGTTCATTGATATGTTCACCATTAAAGTCTATTTTAACTTTATTTAATTACATTTACATTAAATATTGACTTACACTGGAGAGAAGATCGCACCGGTGAGGTCAGTGGCCGCCGTACCTACTCCAACACTTACTTTGAACATAATACTTCTTGCTCATGTTCTTACTTATGTTCTAACTTATTACAACAGCCATATCACATGTGTATGACAGACAGAGGAATCCAACGCTGCCTTTTACAAGGTATGTGGAGCAGTTAAAGTGACTAAACTCTGCTACAGCCAGAGGATGGAGAACCACATGCCTTTACAGACTATAAAGCAATAGAAAACACACCCGGCAAGTGCCGATTTCCTTCCTGGTTGATGAACTGAACAGTTTTTGCACGCTTTGAGTCGGGAAACCGACCACATTCTCCCAGCTGGAGGTGGGGGAGACACTCATTGTGACAGAGCATGATGTAAGGAGGGTGTTTGAAAGTGTAGACACCAGGAAAGCAGCTGGGACATTAGTGGACGTGTCCTTAAAGCTTGTACTGATCACCTGGTGCATCCATTTACTAAGATATTAAGCTTCTCTCTACAACAGTGTGTGATTCCTGGTTCATTCAGGAACTCTGTTATTATCACTACCCTGAAGATACCACGTGCCATCAGTCCTAATTACTCCAGGCCCATAACCCTCACGTCGGTAGTGATAAAATGTTTTTAGAAACTGTTCGTTACCACTGCTCTGCTGACCACTCTGGACCCCCCACAAGTTGCATAGAGGCCAGCAAGATATACCACATATGATGCTGTAGCCCTCCTCCTCCATAAGACCCTCACCTATGTGGATACTGGCAAGGGGAATTACATGAGATTGCTGTTTGTTAATTATAGCTCAGCATTTAACACCATAATCCCCTCCAGACTGGTCTCTAAACTGTGTGACCGGGGCTTGAACCCCTCCTTGTGCAACATCATGATGAAGAAAGCCAGACAGCATCTGTACCTCCTCAGATGATTAAGAGATTTTAAGCTCCGCCTCAAGGTGCTGAAGACCTTTTACACATGCACCATTGAGAACGTCTTGTGTATGAAACTGCATTAAGCAAGACCTCCTAGTCCTTAAAAGGGTGGTCCGTTCAGCTGAGCGGACCATCAAAAGCACCCTCCTTCCCTAACCTGCAGAGCGTCTACACCAAACGCTGCAGTTAAGTTAAGATCCTTAATCAACCCACAAACCCTGATTACTCTCTCTTCTCATTACTCCCCTCAGGCGGCCTGAGGACTAGGACTGAGAGGATGAAGAACAGTTTCTTCCCCCAAGCCATCCACCTGCTCAACTCTGAGCCTTGTCATACAGTCAGGTCCATAAATATTGGGACATCGACACAATTCCAACATTTTTGGCTCTATACACCACCACAATGGATTTGAAATGAAACGACCAAGATGTGCTTTACCTGCAGACTGTCAGCTTTAATTTGAGGGTATTTACATCCAAATCAGGTGAACGGTGTAGGAATTACAACAGTTTGCATATGTGCCTCCCACTTGTTAAGGGACCCAAAGTAATGGGACAGAATAATAATTATAAATCAAACTTTCACTTTTTAATACTTGGTTGCAAATCCTTTGCAGTCAATTACAACCTGAAGTCTGGAACGCATAGACATCACCAGACGCTGGGTTTTATCCCTGGTGATGCTCTGCCAATGCAACTGTCTTCAGTTCCTGCTTGTTCTTGGGGCATTTTGCCTTCAGTTTTGTCTTCAGCAAGTGAAACGCATGCTCAATCGGATTCGGGTCAGGTGATTGACTTGGCCATTGCATAACATTCCACTTCTTTGCCTTAAGAAACTCTTTGGTCGATTTTGCAGTATGCTTTGGGTCATTGTCCATCTGCACTGTGAAGCGCCGTCCGATGAGTGCTGAAGCATTTGGCTGAAAATGACCTGATGATATTGCTCGAAACACTTCAGAATTCATTCTTCTGCTATTGTCAGCAGTCACATCATCAATATATACAAGAGAACCAGTTCCATTAGCAGCCATACATGCCCACGCCATGACACTACCACCACCATGCTTCACTGATGAGGTGGTATGCTTAGGATCATGAGCAGTTCCTTTCCTTCTCCATACTCTTCTCTTTCCATCACTCTGGTACAAGTTGATCTTGGTCTCATCTGTCCATAGGATGTTGTTCCAGAACTGTGAAGACTGTTTTAGATGTCGTTTGGCAAACTCAAAATCTGGCCTTTCTGTTTTTGAGGCTCACTAATGGTTTACATCTTGTGGTAAACCCTCTGTATTCACTCTGGTGAAGTCTTCTCTTGATTGTTGACTTTGACACACATACACCTACCTTCTGGAGAGTCTTCTTCATCTGACCAACTGTTGTGAAGAGTGTTTTCTTCACCAGGGACAGAATTCTTCGGTCATTCACCACAGTTGTTTTCGGTGGTCTTCCGGGTCGTTTGGCGTTGCTGAGCTCACCGGAACACTCCTTCTTTTTAAGAATGTTCCAAACAGTCGTTTTGGCCACGCCTAATATTTTTGCTATCTCTCTGATGGATTCTTTTGTTTTTTCAGCCTAATGATGGCTTGCTTCACTGATAGTGACAGTTCCTTGGATCTCATCTTGAGAGTTGACAGCAACAGATTCCAAATGGATACAGCACACTTCAAATGAACTCTGCACCATTTATCTGCTCATTGTAATTGGGATAATGAGGGAATAACACACATCTGGGCATGGAAAAGCTGAGAAGCCGATTGGCCCATTACTTTTGGTTCCTTAACAAGTGGGAGGCAAATATGCAAACTGTGGTAATTCCTACACCGTTCACCTGATTTGGATGTAAATACCCTCAAATTAAAACTGACAGTCTGCAGTTAAATCACATCTTGTTCGTTTCATTCCAAATCCATTGTGGTGGTGTATAGAGCCAAAAATGTTGGAATTGTGTCGATGTCCCAATATTTATGGACCTGACTGTATATCGGGTCCAATCAGAACTCTGTATACTGTGTAATATCAAAATCACTGGTATTCCAGCGTGTATGTATGTGTATGTGTATATATACAGGTATGTGTGTGTCTGTATATGTATGTCTGTAGTTATGTATATGTACATGAATGTGTGCATGGATATAAATATATGTATGTATATGCATGTTTATTCTGTATACGGTGGGATAACATCCTTGTAATTGGATGCAGGTACACCAACGTATTTCACTGTACATTGTACTATGTATAACTGTACATGTGACAAATAAAACTTATCTTACACATCAACATATCTCATTAAAATTATAGAAAAACTTGAATTTATAGTAGTTAATAGGAACGTTACTTTAAGGAGACAGAGTTGCCCAGAAAAAAAGAAAACAGTGAGTGTCAACAGAAAATATGCGAAACAACAGAAAACTGTGAGGGAAATTTTGATCAATGACCATTTGTTCACACTTCTGGCAGAGGCCAGACACCAAGTCCCCGCTACTCAGTAGGAAGCCTACGGGAACTGGCAGGTATCACTGCAGATATTGGTGGAAAACCTGTTTTAGAGCGCTGCTCGGTTCCTCTCAAATGCACTTTGACAAAACAGATCACCAAACATTCATTCATAATGTCTCAAACTGTCCTGTAAATTTGCTAGGAAGAGATTCAATGTGTGAATTTGGAATAGTGTTAGATTCAACCCCTGATGGGATCAAAAGTCATGAAACAGGGAGATGAGGACTATCCATCACAGCTCACTTGGATCATTAACATACATTTACAATATGCATGTAAGTGACAACTTGCTGATAACACTCGTGTTACACAGCAGCTTACAGATTATGCACACACACAGCACACATACAGAAACATTCCAACATCAAGGTCACTACACAGCACAGCACACGTGAATGCAGAACCAGATAGTGAATATGAAGGTCAGTGGTATGTAGAAAATGGGGAAGATGAAGTGATATGTTTGACAAATGTGTATTGGAAAAGGCTGTTGCCATTGCCTCTGTCTCACTCTCCTCTAAACATGAAGAACTATTTAGGGGAATACTCCACATGTCCTATTGGCAAAACCAACTGATTGGAGTTGGCAAGACCTTGGCCCATGATTGCAGAAGACGCTGTTCCTCGAGGAATTCCAACCAACAGCATCAGATCCTAGGATGGAATATAGCTGGAAGGGTGATGTACATCGTACAATTTACATCAGTTGTACAAAGCTTATAGAACAGTTGAGCTCACTGATAGCTATGATATTGCGCATGCTGCAGCCTTTTCCATCACTAAAACTAGTTTACCACCAGAGCTAGAGCAAACTCCAGAATCTTTGGGCAGCCCATAAATATGACATAGGTCATATAAAAGATGCAGGACCTCTGACAGTCCTTCCAAAATCAGAGTGTAGACTATGGCAGAACAAACACTCTTTAAAACAGGAAGCCATCATCAGTGGCATAAAGCCTGTGTAAAACTCCCTGTTAACGGCAGGTGTGATCATTTTTATTTGAGAATTATCTTGTGTGCACAACTTATTTCTTGTAAAGAGACCTAGGTCAACCAATTGGTGGTGCTTTGTTCAAAAGTACAGGAGGTGAAGGCAGCCATACACCCCTGAGCGCCTGAAGTAAAACTGTACAAATTATTCTTTCTCTGGTACCACCAAATTTGACAAACTTCTGTGTAACAGTACATAGACGCTTCGCTAATTTGTATTTGTTAATCTGAGGAAGCATGCAAAATAAAACATCTTTTAGACAATGGCCATTAAGTTTTTTTGTTTGTTTTTATTGCAGTTTGTGCAACAAAAGTGACATGCTGCTTGCATACAAAGGAGGAGTCTGCACCATGTTTGAAGACTCATGCTGCACCTTCATTCCAAACAATACAGCCCCAGATGGGTCTGTAACTAAGGCGCTAGAGGGACTAAGTCGAACTTAAAAGACCTTCTGGTTATGATGACACCAGCGCCTGGGGCTGGTTTGACATTGTGTTTGGAAGTTGGAAAACTTTCATTTTGTCTCTCCTCACAGGTGTCATAATAGGTACTACTGCACTAATGTTGTGCGGATGTTGTTTTATTCCATGTGCCCGTATGTTGATAATGCGTACAATCGACAAACAAACTCCATCTCACACCAAATGGCTCTCCAAAGCAAGCCATTACTACAGGACAATGTTTTAACTGAGACTCTTGACAGTCCTAACTGGGAACCACCATATCGTGGACATGACAACATCAGTCTCTAGGTTTTAACTCTTACTCTCTGCAACCGGTCAAGGCAGATGGCTGCCCACCCTGAGCCTGGTTCTGCCAGAGGTCTCTTCCCATAGTGGAAGTTTTTCCTCTCCACTATCGCCTAAGGCTTGCTCAAGGGGGATTGCTACGTTTTTTTCTTTTTTATTTTGTTACTGTTGTTGTTGTTGTTTGTTTGCTTCTCTAAACCCTTCTTATATTATGTAAATCTTTAAAATTCTATTGAGCACAATTTGGGAATATAATGACAAAATGTTGTAAAAATCCTTGTGAAATTAACACTTTTGATGAGTTGTTCCCTATTATTGCTCAACCTTGATTACTCCTGACATTTTTGTTATCATAAAATGATAAAAGGGGGGATGTGTGAGGGAAATTTTGATCAATGACCATTCGTTCACACTTCTGGCAGAGGCCAGACACCAAGTCCCCGCCACTCAGTAGGAAGCCTACGGGAACTAGCAGAAACATTGAATCCCAGAATATTCCCTGACACCTAAAACAGAACCTACTGTTTTCTTTGTTTTCCCTGACCTTTTGTTTAACCCTAGCTTCCCAGGTAGCTGTCCTAACAGAGATAAGAGACAGTAACAGAGAGACTTGCTAATTATGCGTGATTTGCATAGTGGAGCAGTTAAAAACACACACACATCCTGACAGAGATCATCAAACCACTGTTTGATCCGCTTGGGTGTAAACTGCTTTCTGTTATGTTCATCTACCTGTTCCTTTACCTTATGCTTATTTTACCTATGTTTATTGTCATTAAATTGCTTAATAATCATTTGTAAGCTGCCTCCTATCTCTTCACTTGCTCTCTCAGATTTTTACCACAACACTGATCTGCTTCTGGGATGTAACACTGTCTATGGTGGCATTAATGTAATCCAGGACAGAGAAAGTGTAGCTGTTTATGTCCGTGTGAGAGCCACTGGTGGCCTGGGAAGCAAACATACTCCAGTCTGTGTGTTGAAACCTGTCCTGAGTCAGTGGGCGTTGTGTAGTCAACCCCGCTGGCCACACTTTGATGTTCCTCACTGATGGCTTCACACAAGTTTTGAGGGGTGAAAAGATTGGGGGTGAGGAATAAAGAAAGGTGATCTCCATTGTCCCAGGTGGGGAGAGGGGTCACAGCATAGGCTTCAGCCATGTTTTGTATACATGGTCCAGCGTCTTGTTTCCTCTGGAAAATGTGACAAGAAGCGTTTTGGTGTTAAAATTTGGGAGCACTGCCTTTATAGCGGTGTGGTGTTTTTGGCTTAGTTGGAGTTGGAGTGATTAAAATCTCCAGCAACAAAAATTCAGCCTGGCCAGGTAGGGTGAGCGGTTCTGGCGATTGTTTGCTAATGGCAAGGCGGTTAGCTCAGCTGGTTAGAGCCTGGTGCTAATAATGCCAAGGTCGTGGGTTCAATCCCCATACTGGCCATTGAAATGGTATGCAACTCTACTGACACGAAGAGAACTTTGCTAATAATTGTGTGAAGTTGTCCTTGTTGTAAATTGGCACAATATAAAAAAGTGGGGAAAGTTAGCTATCAGCATGTGGCCCTTCTACCTGCCAAGGGAATTGCAATAGCTATGTAGGTTCTTCCTTTTGCTAACAGCGAAACACCTGAACTCTGTTGTTAACAGGCTCCTGACTCAAAACCCTCAGAATCCAAATGCCCTTCTGCTTTTCTCACAACCTAGTTCATCTCTTGCCTGCGTACAAACCCCACTGCACAAGCTATACGGTGCTTTTTTTCCAATTACAAGCTAAAGTAGCAGAAGAAAGCTGTTAAACCAGTAACAAGGAAGAGCTGAGAACTGTGCAGAAAGACCTGAAAAGATCAGGAAAGAAAGCTGTACAAGAGGAAAATGGAAGACCAGCTGCAGCAGAACAACGTCAGCAAGGTGTGAAGGGGGCTCAGAACCACTACTGGACAGGAGCCCAGCTTTCAGGTGGAGGGGGAACAGGAGTGGGTGAACAACTTACCTCTGTTCTTCAATGCATTTCACCAGCTGCTGACCCCTGCCCCCACCCAGTCTCCCCTGCTGCAATCCCCCATCTGTGCCCCTACTGTGAGTCCTTTCAGCAACACCTACCTCATCACAAAAGCCAAGGTGAGGAAGAAGCTCAGCAGGACCAAGGCGAAGAAGGCTACAGGCCCAGACGGCATCAGCTCCAGGCTGCTTAAAACATGCACAGACAAACTCTGCAGCATACAGCTGTATATGTTTGGTCTGAACCTGAAGCTGGGGAAGGTGCCACAGACATCCTGCCTGGTGCTGGTACCAAAGACATCTCATCCAAACGACTTCAAGGACTACAGACCGGTGGCTCTGACCTGACATCTGATGAAGACAATGGAGAGGCTGGTGCTCACCTATGTGCGTCCTCTGGTGAGAGAGTCAATGGTCCTGCTTCACTTTGCCTATCAGCCAGGCATCAAAGTTGAAGATGCTGTCAAATTCCTCTTTAATAAAGCTCTTTCTCACCTGGATAAGGATGGGAGCACATGGGGGTGGACCAACATCTGTTTAGCAATCTCGTGCGACTTGGGTAATTTGATATTAATTTCCTCGAAATGGGGGCACCAGGTCTTCTAAGCTGAACCAAGCTATGATAAAAATATTACCTGAACCACCGATGGTCCATAGTAACAATAGAATTAAGTAAACAATAGAATTTAACCCAAGATCAGTCTCTGTCATGAGTTCTTTATCGTTTCAGTGACTTTGTCTGTTTCTCTGAAGAAAGACGAACACAGAACCAGTTCTTTAAAATTATTTATTAATCTACAACTACAGAGAATATAGATAAATGTGAGTATGCATATGGATATATAGAATTAATGGAATAAAAGAACAGACAACAAAACATGAAATAACCAATTCTAAGTAAACAGATAATTGGACCAGGTATGCAAGTGTGTGTGATGAATTTGGTCTAGAGGAAAGAAACATAAAGTTTCATGTAGTAAATCTGACTTTATCAAGCAACCCCCAGATAGCTTTAGCTTTAGTTTGTAGCAGTGCTTGGCCTTTATGATGCCCCTCTTCAGATTTGCCCTGGAAGTACTGTAGGCTTCTGCGTCACCCGATCTGTAGGCAGCATTACTTGCCTTCAGCAGGAGGCGCACCTCCTTGTTCATCCATGACTTCTGATTTGGGTATGTGCTGATCTGCTTCTGGGATGTAACACTGTCTATGGTGGCATTAATGTAATCCAGGACAGAGGAAGTGTAGCTGTTTATGTCCGTGTGAGAGCCACTGGTGGCCTGGGAAGCAAACATACTCCAGTCTGTGTGTTGAAACCTGTCCTGGAGTTGTGTAGTGGGCGTTGTGTAGTCAACCCCCGCTGGCCACACTTTAATGTTCCTTATTGATGGCTTCACACGGTTAATGAGGGGTGAATACTTGGGGGTGAGGAACAAAGAAAGGTGATCTGATTGTCCCAGGTGGGGGAGAGGGGTCACAGCATAGGCTTCAGCCATGTTTGTGTATACATGGTCCAGCGTCTTGTTTCCTCTGGTGTGACAAGAAACGTTTTGGTGAAATTTAGGGAGCACTGCCTTTAAGTTGGAGTGATTAAAATCTCCAGCAACAATAAATGCAGCCTCCGGGTGAGCACTCCGTTGTTTGCTGATGGCAAGCTTGGCATCAGCGTAGGGAGGGTGGTGGTGAACTCCCGTGGCAGATAGAATGGTCTACACTTAACCATGGCTAAATTGCTAATAATTGTGTGAAGTTGTCTTTGTTGTAAATTGGCACAATATAAAAAAGTGGGGAAAGTTAGCTATCAGCATGTGGCCCTTCTACCTGCCAAGGGAATCTTTGCATCTTATCGCAATAGCTATGTAGGTTCTTCCTTTTGCTAACAGGGAAACACCATGTGATGTCGTGAACTCTGTTGTTAACAGGCTCCTGACTCAAAACCCTCAGAATCCAAATGCCCTTCTGCTTTTCTCACAATCCAGTTCATCTCTTGCCTGCATACAAACCCCACTGCACAAGCTATACGGTGCTTTTCCAATTACAAGCCATGCGTTAAACCTGACGTAATGGCTCTCCTAAAGTAGCAGAAGAAAGCTGTTAAATCAGGTAACAAGGAAGAGCTGAGAACTGTGCAGAAAGGGGAAAGGCAGGAGCGTAGATCTGAGAGTAGGGACTCTTAACGTTGGCACAATGACAGGGAAAGGTAGAGAGCTGGCAGACATGATGGAGAGAAGGAAGGTAGATGTACTGTGTGTGCAGGAGACGAGGTGGAAGGGTAGCAAAGCACGTAGTATTGGAGGAGGATACAAACTTTTCTACCATGGTGTGGATAGGAAGAGAAACTGAGTAGGAGTGATCCTGAAGGGGGAGTTTGTGGACAATATTCGAGAGGTGAAAAGAGTCTCAGACAGGCTGATGAGCTTAAAGCTAGAAATCGAAGGGGTGATGGTGAACGTAGTCAGTGGGTATGCTCCACAAGTTGGCTGTGAGTTAGATAAGAAGGAGAGATTCTGGAGTGAGTTTGAAGAGGTTGTAGAGAGTATCCCCAGAGGAGAGAGAGTAGTTGTTGGAGTAGACTTCAGTGGGCATGTTGGTGAAGGGAACAGAGGTGATGAGGAAGTAATGGGCAGGTTTGGTGTAAAGGAAAGGAATCCAGAAGGACAGATGGTAGTGGACTTTGCTAACAGGATGGAAATGGCTGTAGTCAACACTTACTTCCAGAAGAGAGAGGAACACAGAGTGACATACAAGAGTGGAGGTAGGAGTACACAGGTGGACTACATCCTATGTAGACGAGGTCATTTGAGAGAGGTTAGTGACTGTAAAGTGGTGGTAGGAGAGAGTGTAGCCAGACAGCACCGCATGGTGGTGTGTAAGATGACTCTGGTGGAATGAAGAAACTTGTGAGGAATTCAGGCAGAAGTTGAGTCAGGCTTTGGGTGGTCAGGAAGAGCTTCCAGATGACTGGGAAACTAGGTAATCAGGGAAACAGGTAGGAAGGTGCTGGGTGTGTCATCTGGAAAGAGGAAAGAAGATAAAGACACTTGGTGGTGGAATGAGGAAGTACAGGACTGCATCCAGAGGAAGAGGTTAGCTAAAAGGAAGTGGGATGTAGAAAGGACTGAGGAAAGTAGACAGGAGTACAAGGAAGTGCAGCGCAGAGTGAAGAGGGAGGTAGAAAAGGCCAAACAGAAAGCTTACAATGAGCTGTATGACAGGTTAGACACGAAGGAAGGAGAGAAGGGCTTGTACAGGCTAGCCAGACAGAGAGATAGGGATGGGAAAGATGTGCAACAGGTAAGGGTGATTAAAGACAGAGATGGAAAGGTGCTAACAAGCCAGGAGAGTGTGGAGAGAAGATGGAAGGAGTATTTTGAGGAGCTGATGAATGAGGAAAATGACAGGGAAAGAAGAGAGGAAGATGTGGATGTTGTGGAGCAGAAAATAGCAGAGATTAGAAAGGATGAGGTGAGGAAGGCTCTGAAAAGGATGAAGAGCGGAAAGGCTGTTGGTCCTGATGACGTACCTGTGGAGGTGTGGAAGTGTCTAGGAGAGACAGCAGTGAAGTTTCTGACAGGTCTGTTTAACAGTATTTTAGAGAGTGAGAAGATGCCTGAGGATTGGAGGAGAAGCGTTCTGGCGCCGATCTCTACAGAGGGATAAAGCTGATGAGCCACACAATGAAGCTGTGGGAAAGAGTAGTGGAAGCCAGGCTTAGGAAGGAGGTGGAGATTTGTGAGCAGCAGTATGGTTTCATGCCCCGTAAGAGCACCACTGATGCCATTTTAGATTAGAGAATGTTGATTAAAAAGTACAGAGATGGTCAGAAGGAGCTGCATTGTGTCTTTGTGGATTTAGAGAAGGCGTATGACAGGGTGCCGAGGGAGGAGCTGTGGTACTGCATGAGGTTGTCGGGAGTGGCAGAGAAGTACGTCAGAGTAGTTCAGGACATGTATGAGAGGAGCATGACGGTGGTGAGATGTGCCGTAGGTCAGACAGAGGAGTTCAAGGTGGAGGTGGGACTACACCAAGGATTGGCTTTGAAGTCCCTTCTTGTTTGCTATGCTGATGGACAGGTTGACAGATGAGGTCAGACAGAAATCTCCCTAGACAATGATGTTTGCAGATGGCATTGTGATTTGCAGTGAGAGTAGAGACCAGGTGGAGGAACAGCTGGAGAGGTGGAGGTTTGCTCTGGAAAGAAGAGGCATGAAAGTCATTCGTAGCAAGACAGAATACATGTGTGTAAACGAGAGGGAGCAAGGTAGAAGGGTGAGGTTACAGGGGGCCGAGGTGAAGAAGGTGCAGTAGTTTAAGTACTTGGGGTCAACAGTTCAATGTGATGGGGAGTGTGGAAAAGAGGTGAAAAGTCGAGTGCAGGCGGGTTGGAGTGGGTGGAGGAAAGTGTCAGGAGAGTTGTGTGACAGAAGAGTGTCAGCAAGACTCAAAGGAAAGGTGTACAGGACAGTAGTGAGACCAGCTCTGCTCTATGGGTTAGAGACAGTAGCAGTGAGAAAGAGACAAGAGGCAGAGATGGAAGCAGCAGAGATGAAGATGTTGAGGTTTTCCTTAGGAGTGACGAGGTTGGACAGAATAAGGAACGAGCACATCAGAGGGACAGCGCACGTTGCCTGTGTTAGCAACAAAGTCAGAGAGGCCAGACTGAGATGGTTTGGACATGTGCAAAGGAGGGATAGTGAATATATTGGTAGAAGGATGTTGGAGATGGAGCTGCCAGGCAAGAGGGCGAGAGGACGACCAAGGAGGAGATATATGGATGTTCTAACAGAGGACATGAGGTTAGCTGGTGTCAGAGTGGAAGATGCCCAGGATAGAGTGAAGTGGAAACGGATGATTCGCTGTGGCGACCCCTGATGGGAAAAGCCCAAAGAGAAGTAGTAGCTTCCTAAACCATGCAGAGAGATTTACTAAATGTTTAACTTTGCTAAGGTTTGTCATTAATAAATGTGTTTTTTTTCTCCTCAGATGTCTTAATATTAAGTTTCAGATGTCCAACCAACCTCAATTTACTTTTTTAATTATGGCTCTGTACATCACAGCATTGATCCGAAATGACTGTTAGGGGAAGTTTCATCAGTCACTTACGTGGTAAGAGCCGGAAAACTTACTGTGTAATTGTTTTGTAGTTGAGGGGTACTTATGAAATATTACATGGTAATTTTGAATTCTTACAGTGTAACTACTGTGTAAGATAAGACGGCAACAGGCTCCACTTTAAACCTATCGCACCTATCATGTGACATTTAATTATTTATTTTTAAAAAATACTAATATTCAGCTGATTTAAATTGGTTTTCCATGTTTTAAGGCAAAAAAGGAAAAGCATTTTTACTATTTTTCTTCTCATAATTTATTCACAATGACTACATCTAAACTCTTTGGTTACCTGTTGTTTTACAGTAGATGCAACAAATGAGGGCTGTAATTTAAAGTGGAGCGTTTTACTTTCTTCTTATCTGTAGTTAGACTGTAAGTAGTAGCACCTATCATGTCATATTTAAGTACCACTCAACCACAAAATATTTTTTCTTATTCTTACCCTGCTATTCCCCAGACTGTGCTTTTTGTTCTTGTTATCAGGTAACTACAAATATGTTACACCGGTGTTTCTATTAAGTACACAGTAAGGTCACTGTACTTACCCTGTAAGTCACAGGCTGTGATGTAAAGCATTACTGTTTTACCATCAGCTAGTAACCATAAGGTTACTGATTTGGCTGATTAATATGGAAAATAATCCACAGATGAGGTCAGAGAACTATGAGGATCACCTGCAGCAACTGACGACATCTGTAGTAAAGGCTACATCAGGCAAGAAACCAACAGGTCCTACAACTTAAACGCCTTATATGTTGTTTGTACCTACAATCTTAAATCTATTGTGGGGGTGTACAGAGCCAAAATCACAAGAACTAAATTACTGTATGTTCAAAACATCAATTTATCTATTTTAATCCGCAGTAACTTTAGGCATTGGGCATCTATGTGTTATATAATACTCATCAGTCCTACAGTGCACAATTGTGGTTGTCATCTAGTTAAAGATGCAACTAACTCAATCTTAACTGGAGGGACAGGTCTGGTACCTACTGAGGAACCATAAAACTGGACATTTTATTGTCATACAAGCAGTAAAGCAGCACTATTTCATAACTGCACAGCAAAAACTTGGCAAAACAGACACATTACTGATAAGCAACAACATGCTCTGAAATCATGTTGTCCTGAGGTTGGACTGTGTCCATCTGTGGGTCTGTCTCCACTTTAGAGACTTATCATCACTCTGACGCCTGTAGATATGATATGATGAACTCATAAAATATGATGCACAGCCAGGATTAAAACACAGCCGTTAGAAAGTAACTGAGTAAATGTGTTACTGTAACTTTTAATCCACTACAGTTCAGGGGAAAATCCTTCACATCCTCAACAGTTTATAAAATCAGACTGAACAAGTCTGTATGTAACACTTTTTTATTTATTACTATTTTCACCATAACTTTCACCTTATGACTATGCAGACTTATGTCTTAGAGGATGTAATTTTACTTTATAAAAAACTACATATACTTGCAGTGGAGCAAATATTATCACCTTTACTTCAACTATTGAGTTGAGTAATTTGTGTGACCTCAGTGTCATAATAATACACTCTGAAGCAGGCCACTGAGGGCCAGTAAGTACACAGAAATACATATGAAACATATATTGTCTATTAAGTGAACATGTTTCTAATGCTTAAAGTCTGATGACAAAACGTTTATTTACTGAGATTAGAAGAGAAAACCTGTTCTCTCATTTAATTCTACGCCTTTCCATGTGCTACAGTGTTCACTGTGCCCCCACGGTGCAATTATTTACAGGACATCATACTGTCATGGATGCCCTGCAGCTCCTGTCACGGTTTTTATTTCTAATGTAGTTTTTGACCTATACTCAACTTTTGCATTATTAGTCTGTCACATACGTAGAAGCCTGTGATCTGTTGACTTCTCTATAACATAAAAAAACCACTATGACATAACCCACTATGATGGTGCTAAAGTCCTTGTTATCGCAACAGAGATGCATAAACATCGAAAAATGTCATATTTTGTCATTTCACAAGAAGAGAGAATAATAAATAGTTCCATTATTCTGAATGTATTACACTCACCAGGTAACAGACTGAGACCTGTTGATAGTCAAAGCTTCCTGTGTGGTTCCCAACTTGCCATTGCAGCACTTCATCAGTGCACAGCACCACCTAGTGATGTAAAAGAGTTAAGACAGGGGCAGCTACAGTCTTTGTCTCTCTCTCTTTGTCTCTCTCTGTCTCCACAGGACTGTTACCTGCGTTGAAGTGAAGACACAGAGACTGTGCTTGTTTCACATCGTGTGGTTGTAATGTGCCAAACGTGTCAGTTGTAGGTACATTTCTTGTGTTTGTCTACCTGATACGATTGCAAAAACTGAGAAAAATCAGGATTGCGTTTTTTGAAAAACACGACGTGGTAATAAACTGCATATTACTGTGGTACAGATTAGAGGTTTGTCTTTGGTAAATAGCAAACTGTGGCACATGCTGCTCAGCTGCACACAGCTCACAAGTTCACTGCTGAGTCATGCAATGCTGCATAGTTCTGGTAAGAAAAGACATTTTGGATGGACTGGATGAAATCGTTGTTTCATACAATGGAGGGATGAGACACCCCTCACCTGCAGGGGCTATCTGCCTGGTTGCAGCTGGTACAAACATGTGGCAAAAATAGGAGTACACCTTGAATTTTAATATATTTATGGTATAATATACATGACGATAATGATAGATTTAATTTTTATCCTAAAAGTTCTACATTGATTAAAAATCATTAAGAAGCTTCTGACTCAGCGGGCAAACTAGAGCAGGTCCGTCAGCTTTTAGTGAGGACCTGACCAAGAATGACTTCCACTAAAATCAGCATTTTCGCAGCACCATAGTAGATGTGATCGGTGCTTATAGAGCTTGGTCATACGCTGCACCATTATCCCTTCATCCTTTTTGCATCCAGACAGGGAATTCATACGCAGATACTGTGGAGGGATCTGTATGTTTATGACTGTATATACACGTAATATAACATGTACAATTATTCCTTTTGTGTCTAATAAAAATTCTTAAATGAAGTAATGCATTCAATTTCTTAATGACTCTGATTGTCATTTTATTTATTCATCATGAAAACAATACAATGTTACATCCCTCTTATTTTGCTCATTTGACAGGGACAATACAGACAAA